>MU614584.1:0-57456 GCA_025201725.1 Chytriomyces sp. MP71
AGCCACACGTTGTAACCGCTGCTCAGATTCTCCTTGTATCCGTAGAATTCGCTCTCCGAAATGCCCCCGCCGGCAGCTTGAGGTTGCTGGTTCATTGTATGATTGAATTGACAATTGATTTCGGTTGACCTGCTGGGGGCACAGTACGTCCTCAAGCCACTCAAAACTCTCAAAGAGGTTACTTCCAGTTTATTGCGCATGAAGTGAGATAGACAGATGACAGTATTCATTTCCTCGCTGTCCCATAGGAAGCCGCGCGCCATTCCGTGGCCTGGACACCGACCACACCAACGGACGACTCCGAGACGGCTTCTGACGAAAGCAAAGATGGATTCGCCTTCTTTCGATCTTCCGCTTGGTTCCTCATGTAGGCGGCTAGTACGGCAAGCAACAAGAAGCCCAAGATTCCTGCTGCGACAGCAACAAGGACAATGCCTACGTGAACACCACCGCTCGGTGAGCTGTCAGATGGATGTGCAAGTGCGCCGATTGTGGAAGCTGGACTCAACGAAGTCGCAATCGAACTCGTGGCGGTCACATTCGACATTGCTGGAGAAGGTACGTTGATGGAGCTCCGAGCTGTCGAGGAACTGGAGATGCTAGTTATAGTGGTTGTCGGGCCGAGTTGGGACGTGGAAACTTGGGAAGGCACCCCAGCCGATGGAGCAGCCGTTTTGGCAGAGGGTACTGTCGACTGACTTGTTTGTCCAGGAATCAGGAGGAAAATCTCATGTAAACGGCAGAAGGTTTGGAGACTGGATGGATCTGTGAAAGCTAGTGGCGAGACATTCACGAAGAACAAGCCACCCGGACATGCACTTCGATAGTCCAACATTGCATTCATTGTCGGTTGCGTACAGTAACATTGCGGTCCTGGAGTCGCCGATGACAGGCATCCCGCTGATTCTTCATACTGAATTTGGTTCTATGGTCCGGACACGCAATGCCGTCAAAAACCCCCTTCAGCCATTCGGTATAGGAATCCAACAAACCCATTGTGCGCTTGCTGTCACGCAAGCGTTCGAAGTCATAGGGACGGAGACAGATTTGGAAACAAGGGAATGGAAGGGAATGAATTTCGAACTTTGTTCACTCGAACCCACTTTCATCACAGTAATCACACGATTTCCACGCTTCCTTGCATTGAGTTTTGATGGACAGGTGGGTGTACCAGAAGGGCGTCTCCTTCCCTCGCTGAATTCACGTGATGCACCACGTTCGGGTGTGTGATGGTGGACCTCCATCTCGCAATTCCACTGTGTGCAGTTTCCTCCTTCTGCACGGCGTTTGGTACATACGAGATGAACGTGGCATCCGATCGTCCTTTTCCATTTTCCAGTCAGTTCGTCAACGCACCACCGAATAAAAAACCCAACGCAAATGAAACTTATTACCATCCACATTTGCTGCATTGAATCTCCCCTTCCTGGAACTCTGCCGGCGAGGTGGAATACGCGCCGCGGCGAGACCGGCTTCGTCACGCATTTTCTTGCGCCAAATCCACGCAAGGCAGAGCGCGAGCAATATGATCCCCAGAATGACACTGACCACAATCGCGGCAATGACGCCTGGACTGGGACCGCTCCTTGCACCGTTGTCATCCTTTCCGATCGTAACGCTGCCAGTGCCGTTGGCACTGGGTGAGATCAAAGCGGTACCAGACGCGGACGCATTCGCTGGAAGAGACGCGCTTGACAGTGTAATGTTGCTCCTCCTGCCAAAATCATGAGTGTGAGATTGCTTTCGGCCCCAAGCACCCCCTCAACGGAGGATGGACATTGTAACTCAACTGGCAGTATTGGATGAGCGAAAGTGGGTCCGTGAAAGCCTGCGGGGCCTCATTCACGAAGAAAGAATCGGGACAAGCCGACTGGAACGCGATCATGGCGTTGAGCACGTCAGGGGTGCAGTAGCATACGGTGAGGTCAAAGTCCAGCAATGGCCGGTTCTTGACGCACGCGGAAAAGGTTTGGTAGCTGACGGTGCTGAAGGAGGTCGAGGCGATCTGGCAGGTTGTCATTGTCGGCACGTCGGATGCAATGGCCTCGGTGCTTGTTTCCTCGAGCAAGTTGATTGAATGATGGGTGCCACAAGAACAAGACCCTGGTGGCAGACACCTTCGTCGAGCGAATCCATTCCACTCCACAACATATCTTTTTATTGGATGGGAAGGAATCCGACAGGGTTTTTCAAGTCAAGCAGGTCTTTGCCATCTAAATGCTGGATCTGCACACGCACATATTCAAGCAGTTTTTCGATATTTTGCGCAGTGGTATCTGGCGAATCCGCGCCCATAATGTTGCGCCAAAGTGCGGCAGCCATAACGCCGTCGCCACCGAGTGAAAGTCCCTCGTCGTACGCAAGAATTTGACCATAGTAAATGGAAATGAGCTCCGACGTGATTTTGTCAATATTGGTGCGAACCTGTGGTTCATGAGGCCAGTCGACGCGTTAGAGCCAACTCGTCACGGATCAAAAATGACGCTAACCCCGGCTTTGTTAAGACGGATTTCAATGTCGAGCAACAGTGTCGCAAAGAGTTCCTGGCACATCTCTTTGCCCTCGGGTCCAAGTGTTTTCAATTGAGCGCTGTACATCCACACGTGAAGAACAGTCACGTTAAACCACGATTGCAAGTTGTCACCCAGGTTGAATCCTGTCCGATATTAACATGGTCAGGAAACGCGTCTCATGAGTGAGGTAATAGCGGTAGGGGCGCAATTCAAGGTCAGGCGTTTCTGCGCAAGTGCACCCCGCGAGCGCAAACCTTGCATTCAACTCTCCTCCAATTCCCTTCCAGCGCCCGATTGTCAGCCCAAAGAAAACTGGTCTGCTTTCTCGATACCATATCGTTTCCGATCTGCCTCGCTGACAGCTACCAGTGTCCCCAGCAGCGCATGCTTTTACAGCCGAATAATCATGATCATGGAAACAGTTGTCACATAGGTTTGCTGTTCCTTCTGTGGGATCAATGCCATCCATGTGAACAGCTGGCACCACTTGTCCTCCCATTGCATACGAGATCCTCGAGTTCTCTTCACACTCAACTGTTGAGCAGACTGTTTCCCTCATAGAACTGAAGCGAACAAGCTTCATAGGCGACGCGGGCGTGGTCGATTTTGCTCATTTTCTGCTTGATGGTTCCGAACGGGTTTGTGAGCATGCCGAAGTTCTGGTCATGTTTTCTGTAGATTCAGTGGGAGCAGGCTGCATCGAGACAGCAGAACGACAGGGAACCTGCACAGGTGTGGCGGTGTGGAAGGCGCGGCACAGATTGGTCGAGACCCGCGCGCGCGAGAGGGCCGCGCAGAGCGGAGCAGGAAAGGAGGAGACAGCGGACGGGGCGGAAGCGGAGACGACCGCACTGCGACGCGCAGTGGCTGGGCCACGCGTTGCGGCTGTGCCTCTCATTCGGGTGGTGGCTGTTGCCGTTGCAGTGAACATAATGGAGGCTGTGCCCGTGTTTTTCCTCCACCACAGCGCCGTGCCCAAAAAGAAAAGACGTCCCAAAAATAAGCCACTTCGGACGACGCATGCTCGCGCTGGAGAAGGACGTCATTGCGAAGCTCAAGGCCCGCGCAGACGAAGCTCGATCACGCTCCTCCAGGCACCGCTTCTTCTCCGTGCGCTACACCACGTACGCCCTCTCAATCGACAAGGAAACTTTCAACGTCAATTCATTCAACATCGGCGAAAGGCTGTACAAGGAGGGGAAATTGCCTTGCAACGCTCGAGGCCTCTTTGCCATCGCTTCCCCCGAAGAGGCTGCGAACGAGCGTCCCATTCTTGTTCGGGGCTACGACAAGTTCTTCAATCGTGAGTGTTGTTGGGGGGCCATGTTCCTGAGCCTTGTCTGAAGTGCAATGCAGTGAACGAAGTACCCAACACTGTACCCGACCATATCAAGGAGAACACATTAGGACCTTATGAAATCACGGTGAAAGAAAATGGATGCATTATTTACGTGACTGGATTCAAGGGCTCTGTGATTGTTACTTCAAAGCACGCGATGTATGCCCCGCTCGCCAGTTCTGCATCTGCAAAGTTCACTGTGAATGAGGAAGATGATAATGACAAAGTTACTCATGCCCAGAAGGGGGAGGAGTGGCTCAACGTGCACTTGAAGTCTGCGGGAAGGACGCGTGAGGAACTTGCACAGTTTTTGGAGGAACATAACGCGACCGCAGTTTTTGAGGTTAGTTGTACACCGGTTTTACTATGTTATCCTTTTTGATCCGCTTCCAGCTTGCGGATGATGAGTTCGAGGAACACATTTTGGAATATCCGGAGGGGCGGCGCGGACTTTACTTGCATGGTGTCAACAAGAACGAAGCCGTGCTCAACACATGGATGACGGAACGCGTACGTGAAGTTGCAGCACGGTTTGGATTCTTGTGTGTCGAAAGCGAAATTATGGCAGACTTTGATGGTACGGTTGAAAGCGCTGTGGTGTGCGTCACGCATCCACTCATCCCTGCTTTTGACAGAAATGATGATGTTGTCCGAGCGATGCCGTGTTCTGGGATCGTACAAGGACAGGCCTGTGGAAGGCTTTGTCGTAAGGTGCAAGAACAAGGAAACTGGATTGACTTTTATGTTCAAAATCAAGTACGACGAGCCTTATCTAATGTTCAGGGAGTGAGTGTTGGACTTCTTTTCTCTTCATGCCAATCGCTCATCTCTGGAAAACACGTTCACTGTAGATGGAGGGAGATCACATTTCGGCTTCTTAAAAGTCAGGCATATACTACTAGATATCGCCTCTCCGAACGCTACGGCTATTGGTGTGCACGCAAGATTGAGACTCATCCGGAGCTATTTGAAGACTTTTTAAAGCAAAAAGGTATCATTCGTGCGCGCAACTTGTTCTTGCGCGAAGAGAATGTGGAAGAGAGCTGGAGTAGCCTGCTGGCTGCCGCTGCTGATGTGACCTCGTCTCCACCCACTGCAGACAAAGCGGATCCTCGAGAGTTGATTCCGTCGGGAACGATCGCAGTGGAGACTGTCACATATCCTGCAGTGTTGCCACCTGTCCAGAACGTCGCGTTGAAAGGCAGCGATAAGATCATGATTGTGCCTATGGCAATTGTGGGCCAAGGAAAGAGCACACTTGGAAGTGCGTTAAAGTCACAATACCATGGGAAGCTGCATGCAGTTCAGAGCGACAACCACAAGCAAAAAAATGCGTTTTTGAAGACCTTCATGGAGGCATTCAAAACTTATGAGGTTGTTTTTGTTGACCGAGTAAGTCAGTATCTTCCAAGGAATCGCGCCCACTCACAGGTTGTTTTTGTCATTCCAGAACAACCACTTGATGATGCATAGAGAGGAATTGGCACGATTATTCAAGAATGAGTACCCCGGGGGTCGCATCCTCGGAGTAGCTTGGGAACTCAAGGGTTCGAACAGTATGGCATTGCGCAATGAAGTTGTGGCACTGTCCAAAAAGCGAATTGAGCGACGCGGCGAAGACCACAAGAAGCTGACACCTCAAAAGACGCCGCAATATGTAAAGATTGTGAACGATTTTTATCGCGATTTTGCCCCCGTGAGCAATCTTGCACAGTCAGTTGACGCTAATGCGTTCGATGCTGTGGTCCCGGTCGCCCTGAATTCGTCATTGACTGAACGGGTGCGCGCCGTTGCCTTAGCACTTGGGTGGGAAGTGGATGAGGGAAAGTTGGCAGAACGCCAGTCAAAATTTTTTGACTCATGAATACAAAACATGCATATTATTTCTCGCGAATATTATTTCTTATGAACATGGGTCTCAGTGGGTCTCAGTCACTATAACCGCTGATCAAATGTGCATCTCACTAATTCACATTTTCATCCAGCAGAGCCTTGCCACGTAGCCACCCGCCCAAAGTGCGAAAGCCCAAACAAATAAAAACTGCATAAATAATCAATGTTGGTGCTGAAATCGATCACAAGGATGGCCGGTCAGATGACAGGATACCGTAAGGAGGTGGAAGCGCTGCTAAAGAAGTAGAAGAACTTATTCGTGTGGAGGCCTGAGAAGAAGTAGTAGAATCCCCAGACCCAATGACTACCGGCACCTGTGTGGCTATCAAGAACGACCGCTCTGGCACTGGGTCGTAAGCAGGCAAATGTTCTTCCGCATGCGGCGGTGTAGACCCAGAACGAGAGGTATCTGCTGAAGCCGTTGGAGTACGTCGCTCTGGTTCTGGCTGAATGCGCACACTCCATGAGACACCATTGGTTGGGGTCGAGCTTGGCCGGCCAGCGCTGCTGTGCCACGCAGGCACCACAGCGTAGGACTCAAGGTCAACATCAATGTCTCTATGCCGATACCGGCTCTCTCGAGCCTCCAGCTTCCTCTGCCTGCGCCGCTTGGCACAGCAACAGAACATGGCCAGGACAAGGAGCGTCACTCCGATCACGAGCCACACGTTGTAACCGCTGTTCAGACTCTCCTTGTATCCGTAGAATTCGCTCTCCGAAATGCCCCCGCCGGCAGCTTGAGGTTGCTGGTTCATGATTCAATGAACAATTTGGGTGTCAGTTTCGGCGTTGGGGGGCGCAGCACAGTAACTTCAGCCTCCCTGAAAACAGTCCACTGGAAAGAAGAAAAAAAAGAACAGAGGAGAAGAAACATTTGGTAAAGAAAAGATTCTTAAACTGAAACCCACTCTTGACGACCACTGGATCGAATGCAGGGCAACCAAAGTCAACTTGTTGACTACAGTTTTGCGATCAGCAGCGATGTGGACCACCTTGTGCGACTGCGAATGTAAGAGAGAGAGTTGGACGGGTTGCTTGAAGTGAGCGCGAGAGAGGCTGACCCGCGTCGGAAGCACAGCTCGTCGCTCGTCGGACCAAAGAACGCGCGAGCGTCGGCGCGCGCGTCGTTTGATGTGAATGCGATCCTCGGCGACGACATTGCGATGTATAATGCACTGCAGCAGCGGTAAGGCGTCCCGCATTGGGAAGGGGTGGCTTAAACTCGCCAACCGGAACTCTCTTTTCCTCGTCGCTATCGCCCGTTCATACCTCGCATCCATCAGTTCGACGGCGGAGCCCTTCATCACATGTCAACTGTTTGCGGACAACAAGGCCATCTCAACTCCCATGCGCACGACGCATCGATGCTTTGCGCCTCTTTCGGACTGGATGTAATGCAACATCATTGTTCTCTCTATGCCGATATTGTCTGATACATCGTGGCAGATGGAATGAATGGATCACCTTTCCTTTGAAGTACCGCGACCTACCGCTGTCAACGCAACTTGCTTTCACGATCTGGGATGTATATGGACCAAGGAAAACAGTTGCCATTGGCGGTACAACGTTTTCGCTGTTTGGAAAGCACAGGTCTGTTGTTGAACTCGATTGACGGGAAGGCTCTGACGTGAATCCCATCAATATGATTTCGCTTGGTAGTGCGTTGAGAAAGGGAAAGCATAAGCTGAGAGTGTGGATGGGTGTTGAAGCCGACGGTGCCATAGACACGGTCACCCCCAGCGACATTACAGACTTCAACGAAATGGATAGATTAGAACGAGTGGGTCACCATCCCTTTCTTTAATGGTATTTATGTCTAATTATGAACCAGCTCGTCAGAAAGTTTGAACTGGGAGACATACCTCGTGTCGATTGGATGGATCGAATGACGTTCCGAGAAATTGAAGCCGTTTTCAACGTATGTCCAACCACGAGATAGCTCGAAGGCGTTGTTTATCTTTTTGTTTATATAGGACCAAAGCGCGAAACTGAAAGACTGCCACCTTTATATCGAGCTTCCGAAATTTGATTTTCCTGTCATTCACCACGAAAAGGTCAGTTGTCCCTCTGGTGTCTGTCAAGTTCTTTAAATTAAGTCAACTGTTCCAGGAGTACACACTTCCCATCGCTACTATGCCTCTTCAGGCTCAAAGCATAAACCAGTTTCGCAGGATATATGACCCCGAAACAACTCGCGATAATCCAGTTGAAAATAAGCACCGAAAGCTGGGTCGCAGTCACCGCAACGGACCCTTAGACCGAGATTTGAAGCCAAACGCGAAAATTCGCGATGAATTGAATGTGTGAACACGTCCTTCTCTTATAGTCTCAGGACACTAAACGCTAATGTCAATACAGAAAATTCTACAATACCCTCCGACCCAGCAACTCTCATCTGAGTCCTCTGACCTGCTGTGGAAATTTCGCTTTCACCTCACGCGAGACAAGAAAGCCTTGACGAAATTCCTGAAATGCGTTGTGTGGGACGACGCCGTTGAATCGCGTCAAGCAGTTGAGCTTTTGAACGGTTGGGTAGACATTGATGTCGAGGACGCATTGGAGCTGCTCGGGGCTGGGTTTGAGAATCGAGGCGTGAGAGCTTATGCTGTAGGTCAATTGCGGAAAGCGGATGACGAGGTGGGTAGTACAAGGGTTCTTCAAGTACTGTGCTGAAACTCGTGATATCTAGGAACTACAGTTATACCTGTTGCAACTCGTGCAAGCACTCAAGTTTGAAAATATCGCGGACAAGAATGGCATTCTGGAGTCGCCTTTGGTACAATTTTTGATTGAGCGCGCCGTTGCCAATCAGATTTTGGGGAACTACTATTACTGGTATCTGATGGTGGAATGTGAGGACAAAACTTTTGGCAAAGTTTATGAAAAACTCGTGGATGCATTTATGCATGCCATGGTGGAAACTCCTGAGGGCCCCTACCGCAAAAATGTGGTTCGGAGACAGGTGGAGTTGGTCTCTGCCTTGTCCAAGATTTCTCGCCAGATTCGCACGTCCAGTGACTCAAGACCAAAGAAGGTGACTTCAACACTCTATTTCTGAAAATGTTTGCCTCTCAAACTTAATAATTGCTTAGATTGACCTTCTGCGTGCCACTCTTGCTGATCCTAAAAATGGCCTTCACTCATTTCCGGCCATGCCCTTGCCCCTCGATGCACAAGTTACTATAACGGGCATCATCGCCGATAAATGCAGCATTTTCAAAAGTGCCCTGCTGCCCTTGCGTATAACGTTTCAATGTGCAGACGGGAGTGAATATCCCGTCATTTTCAAAACGGGAGACGACATGCGACAAGATCAATTGGTGGTCCAGGTATTCACGCTGATGGACAAGTTGCTGCGGAAGGAGAATCTGGATTTAAGGTTAACTTCGTACAAGGTGCTGGCGACTGGAGCTGATCAAGGTTAGTGAACACTCAATTTGCTCGAATTAATATTTTGCTCGCATTTAGGCATGGTTCAGTTTATTCCTTCGACGGCGGTTGCAACTATCTTGTCAGAATACGGCAACAGTTTAATAGCATATTTAAAGCAACACAATCCGACGGACAATGGAGTCATCTCAGCAACCATTATGGATACGTATGTCCGAAGTTGCGGTAAGTGAACGGAAACTTTGCATGAATCTTTAAAGCACATACTTAAGTGTAACCCAGCTGGTTACTGTGTTATTACATACTTGCTTGGAATCGGAGACCGTCATTTGGACAATTTACTCTTGACTACAAGCGGTGAATTTCAAATTGACCACTCGGATGTTTCTCTCATCACTTAAAACGCAGGAAATCTCTTTCACATTGATTTTGGATACATTCTCGGTCGCGACCCAAAACCTTTTCCACCACCCATGAAGCTCTCCAAGGAAATGGTTGATGTGATGGGCGGTGCCACTTCGCTGCAGTACCAAAACTTCAAATCTTATTGCTTTGTTGCCTTCAACAGCCTCCGAAAGAGTGCCAATTTGATTCTGAACCTCTTTGCGCTCATGGTAAACGCAAATGTTCCTGACATTCGAGTCGAGCCTGACAAAGTCGTTTTGAAGGTGTGTGGGGTCACACCTTATTACGCGTTTTGATCAAACTCACCTTCCCATAGGTCCAGGAAAAGTTTAAGTTGGAGTTGAGTGAGGAGGAAGCTATTCAGTTTTTCCAAGCACTCATCAATGAAAGTGTGGGGGCAGTTTTCCCTCAGGTCATGGAGCGTATTCATGGAATTGCTCAGCTCCTTCGCAGCTGAACCATTCATTCTTTTGAAATTTGGCGTATAGTCATTTTGTTTGATAAAATGAGACCTTTGCCTTCTTTACGAGGAGCAAAAAGTTGTTCAACCCAGACGTTTTTTTGTGAAGTCAATGAACATGGATTGCGACTCCGACAGCCTCAACTCCCATTTCTCCAGAATCGCGCTGCATTGGGCAACCTTGCAGAGCATAGCAAACAGAAATTGTCGCAGGATGTTCAGCATCTGCGTTTTGAGTCAGCCTTCCTCAGGATGAAGTCAACAACCTACTAGATTCCCTTGAGCAAGAATATGGCCCACAAGAGAACACCCAGTGTCACAATACCCCTTGCATAAAGACGTGTTCTAATGCCCAGTGAGTAGTTTGCGGCTGCACTGCATGTATGCGCAAAACAGTAAACCCACATTGTACGCTTAATCTGGAAGCCTGGGCAGCAGAAGAGGCAGCAACTGAAGCTTGTTTTGCACTCTAATGATGTCAGTGCTGGAACGAGAAGGTTGTTGAGTGCGGAAAGACTCCTGTCCTGAAACGCCAACTTCGTCAGTGAATGGACGAGTTCGATTGATGTAACAAGTTAATGACCGAATGGCCACGCATACGGCTCCGGGCGTTAGACGCGGACAGTTGTTTTAGTATGGTAGTGGTACGTACCAACTTAAAGGTTGTCGCGTGTGAAGTATAAAAACAGACGTGGACAGGACAATGCTTTTACGACGGAGCACAGGTATTCCAATAACGCGAAAAATTGAATGACTTGAATGTCAATATGATATCAATATTGAAAAAAACAATTCTATGTATTGATTGAGAGGGTCTGGTGCTACAAATAACGTACCCATCGTTAAATGTATACAAACGACTGGAGGGGTCGGATGCAAAATGAAGAAGGTGATACCAAAGGCACTGTGAATAAGTCACAGCGACCTCAATTCCAAAATTAAGAGAAAGAAACTTCTATCCATACAAATATGTTACTTAATATGAGGCCAGTGAAAGCAAGTCCTGCGAAGGAAGGCTGCTTTTTTTTATTCACACCCGTGGTATCCTCCATGCAAAACTCCTTTTAAGCTCCCTCTCAGGATGCAAAATGCAATGAAATGACAGTGAGTCACACCCTTTCACCCTCATTCCACTTCCAACGCGACACCCGCCCCAGTCAACCGTTGCATCTCCACATCTTCCCCACGCAGCGATGTTTTCCTTCGCATCCCCGCCACGGTTAGGGAGCTGTTCACAACGATGGGCTCCAATTCCTTCTGATAGCAAAGATACTCTCCACCCGCTGTGCTGATTCCGATGCACGCGCCCACGAGCAGCCACCATATCGGGCTGGTGGGGACACTGCCCGAATAGATGGATGTGAAGATGAGGTGGAAGAAGTAGAAGGTTGCTGCAAAGTCGAGGCACTGGCGTGTGCGTTGGACAATGAAGAGGAGTGGAAAGGAGCTGTATGTTGTTGGTATTCGCAATTGAGATTGTTTGGTTAGATTCAACGCTCCTGTTTTCGTTGAATAGACTGGCTCGCAGGAATTGTGCAAGGAATGGTGACATCGAGAAGTCAGGAGGGCAGCCACGCACCAAAGAACGGCGTTGATCAGAAACGCAAACGAGATGAACCAGCCGAGAACAGTATCGAGCCGCACGTCGTGCCTATATTCTGTGTGAGACCATTCATTTAGTGGGTAAGAAAGGCTGACCAGTTCAGGAGGTGGTCCAGGGTAATGTCAGAGCCAGTCAGGGATTCCACCATCAGAACCACGAGGCTCAGCCCCAGGTACCCGCTGCTTTGGTAGCATACGATCTGAATCACAGTGTAAATCGGATCAAAGTGGTGGATACGGAAGCTATTTGATGATGACATTTTCCATGTAAGACGAATATCAGCATACATTTATTATTATTTTCACTCGTCATCTGACGAAAGTGCTCGAAGCAATGTGACTGTAATATTAACGTAGACCCGCATCCGTAACCCGCGATAGAGTCCACTCACTGGCGCAAACCATCCGCCCCTCTTCTTGTTGCCGCTCTTCCGCCTTTTTGCGGACCCGCCAGACCTACTTTCGCCCCCCTTCTGCCCTCGCCTGCGCCTCTGGTATGGATCATCCGAATCCGACGACTCCGCCCCCCGCCTAGCCAAATCCCTCGTTGATCCAAATGACCCTTCCTCCAAAATAATGCGCCGAATGCAGTCAAACATACCCGTGTACGGAATGGCATTCGTACGCACCATGCCTTCAAACGCGCCTGATCCCGTGTTCCTCACAGGTCCTTGTCCTTCATCCCCGTCACTGCCCACCAATCCGTCCACGCCAACAAAGGATCCTCCTCCACCCCGCACAAAACGACCAACAACCTGACACTCCAGGCGGCGCACCACCGTTTCCAGTGGCAGGACTACCAACAGTTCGGCGACGCCCATCGCAAGCTCGGCTGCACGGAACAGCCAGGGCTGATAATCCGCGTCCACACCCATCACGTGAGTGATGAAGACGGGGCTCGCGTATTTGAAAAGAGGCTGCAAGGTGCTGAGCAACAGCGTAGGGAAGAAACGGCGCGAAGCGTAGAGGGCGCCGATGCCCTCTTCGCGCACGATTTGACCGAGGGCAGTGAGTCCCGACTTGTATTTGCGGTGGTACGGATTCCCCGTTTGAACCATGATTCGCGTGCGGACCAGATCTAGGGGGGTGAGGAGAAAGTTGCTAATGGCGTGGCTTGCCACAAGCGATGCAAGAGGAGGGTACGGGTTTTCGAGATGCACTAGGGGTATTGAGTCGTCGTTGATGTTGAATGCGTCAATAAGAGATTGCTCAATGGTGGGTTGAAGGAAGAGGGCGTGTGTAATGTCGTGCAGCCAAGCAATCAAGTGACCTTGTGTTGGGTGAGTGGAACGAGAAGGTGCGAAGGAAGAGAGGGAAGAAGTACCATTAAAGAGGGACAGAAATCCCTCTGATTCGCAGCAAGCGATCTTGACGACAGACTGGAGAGTGGAGTCGCCTTCGATTGAGATTTCGTAGGGGGGTCGTGTTGGATCGTCGTCGTGAGTGGGACCTGACCTGACGAGATACCCCATTGCATCCGTGTTCTTGAGGAGGGGAGTACGGTCGTTGAGAGCTTCAAGCTCAGCCTCGGAGAAGGGCTTCTGTTGTTGCTGGTGCTTCGAGTCGCCGAAGAAACCATCGCCGCCGCTGCCGCCCGACCCCGAACCCGGCGGAACCTCAGTCTCCGCGTCGCTCAGCGCATCGCCGTCGTCCTGATCTTCTTGATCGTCGTGGTCCGAGTCCGAGTCCTGAGTTTTCCGTCAGCTTAGATCCTCTGACTTTGTACCTCCCCCTTCCTCTCAACAAAGCCAAACCAACCTCCGCGCCATCATCTTCTTCTTCAGTTTCCGCGCCGAGCGTGTCTTCCGTCTCCGTTCCGCTTCCGCCTCCCAGGCTCCCGGCGAGGAACGCCTCGGTCGGAACATACTCAACCATCCTCAGCAGGTTCACCAGCTCCACAGGAGACGCGCACACGCTAGCAATGTACTTCGCAAACACATAGCTCGGCGTCGTCTCAAACAACGCCAGCTCGTCTGTGTTCATTTTTTCCTTTGGGAAACAACCCTCATCAAGAAGCGAACACGTGGCTTACGCAGACTTCTCGTGAGACAACGCACAACACCCAATAAGTTCGCTTGTATTGTTTCAATTGAATACATCAGCCAAGTGCTGCGCGTATGCGGGCATTTTGCACCTTCAAACCATTGATCTCATAGTTGAGAGATGTAGAATGTGTCGTTTTGTCGCTCACGACAAACAGGTCCCGCACTACCCCATCATCCGATCGTAGCTCAAAATCATCTGCCCCGCTCAACAAGCCCATCGACCTCATGCGAGCGCCAGCAGACACCCCATCTTCTTCCTTCACGGCCGCACACAGGCGCATAAACACATGCCGCGCATGCGGCCCCACTTCTGGCATGAAATATACTGCCATCACTTGCAACGTCTCCCCCACATGCACGACACACTGCATTACGCTCTGGCTCTCCACAGCAAGTAGCAGACTGCTGTGGAATTGCATGCGGTCTTGCAGAGCAATGAGGTCGTGCACTTGTCGTCCAACCATAGACGTGCCCGCGTTAGGCATCAGACCAAACTGCGCCAAGTTGAAGCTTGCCAAAATGAGAATAAGACCTTGCGGTGTTAATTTGCACCAGAGATCATTGGAGGTAGGTACGCAGGGAGGTTGGCAGACGATGGGCGGTGGTAAAGGTCGCCCACTAAATATGAAACATTTCTTGTTGGTGTTGTTGCTATCGTAGATCTGCCGAATTGTGATTGTTGTGATTAAGTTATGTGATTTGGAATCATGGAGCACCCCAATACAAAATGCACCATCGCCCATACTAATGCGTGCGTCATACTCACATGACCATTGATATCTAGCGACACATAATCCCCGCTGCTTTTCTTGAACCGACACAGGAAGTTCATGACTACACCCGATTTGGCCGACCGCATCTCCCTCACCGCAATCAACAAATCTGCAGGGTGAATGTAATCCTGAATCTTGCTCCCATTTAGCATTGTGGCCGGAAATCCAAGCAGCTCCGCACACGTAGCGGGCGAGACGTACAAGAACCGCGCCCGCAAGGAGAGCAGGAACACGAAATCGCACGAATCCACGAGCACGTCCGCCATATCGTCCGGTACCGGCATCAGATTCCGCAAGCCCTGACCCGCGCCGCCATTGTCTGTAATCACGCCGGCGGGATCAATCTCGCGTGGTACAAATTCGTCCGGGTTGCGGTATCCAGCAAAATAGTGACCCTCTTGACAGCGCGACATAATGGCGCGTGGTTGCTCAATGAGGTCAACTTGGAAGCCGATGCAGTATTCGAGCTCGCCGGTTCCAGGTGCGAACAGGGGGATAATGGTAATGAGGTTGATGAAGGAGTCGCCGTTCTTTTTGTAGCTGTCATATGTTGATCGGTATGAGCGCGATGAGAGCCTCTTCCGTTGAAGCGAAGGGCCGTAGGGACACTCAACTTGATGAGACTGAACTGACACTCTATTTGTCGGTCGATCATATCACGCATCTCCTTCACCACCTTGCCGTCCGTGAAGACACGATCTGATCCCTTTGCAAGTGTGCCTGGATCGAGAGAGGGAAAGGAGGCGTTGAGTGCATGCCCCGATTCCACAAACCACGGCATCGCCTGAGGCGCGGCTCTCCAGAAGCGCCCCCACCTCCTCCAGAAGCTCACCTGGACCAAAAGGAGCTTGCAGGAAGCGGCAGTTGAATCCGAGGATTTCGGAGTAAGAGTAGCCCGTTAGAGTTGTGAAGGACTCGCTGACATATACGATAGGGTCGTCGGGAAGGCGCGGGTCCGTTATTGCGAAGGCGCAGGAGAGGTCGACGTTGCCGAGGGTAACGCGCTGGTTGGGCCTATGGTATACGCGGGAGAGGATGCCGAGCAGATCGAAACCAGACTGTGAGTAGATTCCGCTGAGGGGAGCCTGTGTGGCGCCGGCGTGCTGCTGAGAACCGTCAGGGTTGTCCATTCTGTTGCGCAGACGGGTTGGTGTTGAGCGGATTGGCGGAGGGTGTTGCGGTGGGTCGCACCTTCGTGGTCGAGTGCGAGTGTGTCCGGAAGTTGGACGGAAGCAAACAGAGCCCAAGAAAAAAAACCAGTTGGAAAAGGAATGCTGGCCACGGACGAACAACAACTCCTGGCCGCAGCGTCAGAGCAAATCACAGTCAAGACCATGACAACCAAGGACCTGTTCTCTGGCGAGCTGCCCGTGAGTGTTGCGCCCCTTCCCTGCTCGGTCCCATTAAACGCGCCAGAGCAGGAGGAGGACGTCGAGGACACGGACTACGTCCCCGCCGCAGATGAGGACCAGGATCCAGACGCAGAGCACATGGACGATATGGACGACGATGACGACGACGATGAGGCCGAGCCCGAAGCCGACGAGCAGGAAATCGACGCGGAGGAGGTGAGTCACGCTTGGCTGGAGGTTGTCTGCTCGCCCCCCGCTACAACCCTCCCTGCATTGCAAACTCATCGCAGGTCCATGACCTTAACATGATGTCCGTTTCCATGGACAAGGGCAAAGTATTACGCTCCGGTCTAACTGCCGCTGGGAACTACCGCGACGTAACCATCATGGATCCCCTTGACGACGATGAGGACGATGAAGACTATGAGGACATTGAGGACGATGGCGAAGAATATGATGATGAGGTTTGTGTCTGAACGAACCTGGCGACGCTTGGTTCGAGCCAAGCATTTGGCTTACCGCCTAAAACTCTCACAGGATGACGAAGAGGAGGATGAGACTCCGGCCGAGCACGATGACGAAGATGTGGACGAGGAAGAAGTCAAGGACAATATTAACAACATGCTGTCATCGGTTGGAACTTCTGACCTGCTCACTAAGGACGCGACAATCTTGCGCCACGGAAAGGAAATCCCCAGCGCTTCTCAAGCTGAAGTTGACCTCGCTGTCAGAATGCAGGAACTGATGCAGCAGGAGTTGATGCAGGAGTGAGGGCTGGAAAAGGAGCCTTGGATACCGCTTTCGATTGCTTGTGTATTTTATTGAAAGGTGTGATGGTACTGGTGTTAATTATAAAGTTGTTTCTCAATGCTCTGCCTCGTGCGAGACATATTGGCGTTGTGCTCTCCTCAACAAATCGTTTGCAAGATTCCAGGTTGAAGGAGGCTCCTCTTCATACATGAGAACACGACCTTTCACATTCATAGCTGTATACTTTTTTTGCCGCTCTGGTGGGAAGTCATTGTCGTTCGTATTGTAAGGGTCGTCAAACGCCATTGGCTCTGGAGACGAGACATGGGCAACATATTCATAACGGTCGTAGTCTTCCTCACTGCGTGGGTTGACTATCATTAGTGGAAAGATGCGGGACAACAATGTCAAGGTCTAAATGTAACCAACCCGCCTCTTCCGGCATTGACTCGCGTATTTTTCTCCACGATAGAGCTGGCGACATCTGGGCTTTCTTCCTGAGACTGACCGGTTTTGGAGACCGATCGCGGAGGCTTGTTCCCCATTTCGGCCGCGTTCGGGAACCTCATGCCTTGCACATGCAGCGGTGGCTGCGGTGACAGCTCTGTCGCTTTCGTGCTCTTGAACACGTAGTTGAAGGGGGTCGTACGCGGGCCATTCACGCGCGTCGCATTCCGCGGGGTCGTGTACTGCTGCATGTACTCCGTCACAAAGGTGTGTGAGGCCTTGACGGCGTCCGATTGCGCCTCCACGAAGGCACGGAAGGGACTCTTTTTGGGGACGAGCTGTTGGGTTGCAAGGGGCTGCTGGGGTTGCGGGGGCGCATCCTGGATGGACTTGGGAGTCTTATTTTGGTAGGCTGGAGAACGAAGGCGCTGTGACTCGTATGCTTTCATGCGGGCGTTCCTTTCGTCTGTGTGAGGGTATTGCTGGTGTGTGGAAGAATCATGAGTCATCCTCAAGGTAGGTCAGGTCTTATTAATACCTCCGAGATGGACACTTTGACATTGAAAGACTTCATCATTTGCTCGTCACTGGCTGGGTTGGTGTTTCCTCCACCATACGCGAGAATGGATGGTGTGCGCCCTTTCGATGGAGGTCCCGGCCTAACTTGCTTCATTCTTCCTTGGCCTTCGAAATCAAGAATAACACTACGCTCATATGACTCTTTACCCTTCTTCTTATCGAATTCGGACGCGAAGACTGCTTCATTGCGCCCCGCGAGGCCACTTCCCTTGACATTGGTGCTGAGAGCGTACGCCTCCGAAGATTCGTATTCTTCTCCAGAACTCAAGAGGTGTCGCTCCCTGTCTTGTTGCTCGTAAGCTTGTTGATCCGACCCTTCTTGCAGATTGTCAAGGTTGTCGTTCTTGAAATTGGCGCCCCTTGAGTAGGATCCACGACGATCCTGTTGTCTTTGCAGGCTACCATCTCTTTGATGGTATCGGTAGTTTTCATCTTCATCCCCATAGTCGCTGCCCCTCGTGGCCGCTATTGTGGACGCGCCGTCTTCGCCCCATACTGCACCAGCTTCAACACGGCCGAACAGAAGATCATCCTCGCGTTTTTGATTCGCGTAAACCTTGCCGTAGCGATTTCCACCGGGGTTGGGGTCGCTATGGACGCTGCGATTGATAGGGTCTCGTTGCAAAGATAGGTGATCCTTAGCGCGTACATAATTGACTGGAGGTTCAACTGGAGGTGGGGGTCGGGGCTTAATGAAATCTTGGGGCATAGCATAGTTTCGGTTGAATGGTTGAGGATGCGTTGGTGCCTCTCGCGGTTCGCTTCCAGACTTTTTGGCGGAAAGAAACTTTTCCAGGTCTCGCTGTTGTTGCTGCTGACGCCAGACATATTGCCTTTGATATTCTGTTTCCCAACCTATGTACGCAATTGAGGGAGCCTGTCGAGACGGTGTTCCTGTCGCGTTGGGCATCTCGACGTGAAGATCGACACTGAAGAAAGAAATCAGGGAGCTTCCTCACAAAAAAAAGTAGGAGAAAAAAAGAGGGAAAGGAGGGGTTCTCCGTGTTGTTTCTTCGGTGGTGTTATTCAAGTGGCCGAAATAATGTTGTCGACGAGCGCGACAATGGCGGTCCCGTCTGCTTCGCCCTCGAATGCGGCCAGCGCAGCTGTGCCGGGAATAAGTGCGACGACGCCGACAACAGCGTCGATCGTTTCGTTAAGCAGCCAGTCTGTGTCTCTGCGTGTGGAGTTCGACGAGCGGCGCGTGAAGGTGAATACTTTCTAGCCGCGAGCGTGTGCAGCTAGTCTTGTCGCATTCCTGTGAACGTATGCCTCATCAGACAGGCCGTGGATGTTGCAAGGAGGATGAAGGCGCTGACTTGATTGTGCTGCAAGTCGAGATTAACATAAATCGCTGATTGCAGGGACTTACTGTCTTAGCCATGACCGCGGGCGTTGGTTCAGTGCCCTCAAGTGTTCGTCTTAACTGCAGACAAGCGGGTGCGTAAGCATTGTGTCACGATGATTCAACCACTGCTTTAACAGTCCCGAAACGAAAGTCATTCACCGCATTGCAGTCAACGGCGAAACGGCAGTATTCACTTACGTGGATGGAATACCCGAGAGCAACGCGCGACTGCTGGAAGGGAAGACTCCGAATCACCACCCTGACTTGCGCGCGCTTTACACAAAGAGTCTCGATGACGGTGAAGAAGGCGAGCTCGTCATCAACTTACCCGACACTGTGAGGTATGGGTATATTGATTCCATTTGTCGTTCGATCGGATGAAAGTGTTGGGGAAGTGTGGACGAGCAAGACGAACCAGCGCATCCTCTTGCGCTTTCCCTATCTCATGTGAACGTTCATTGCAGGAACCAACTTCGTCCTGTCGATGCTTCAGTTCCACCTATTTCTTCCATGTCTCCTCTACCTCTCGAAGCCAAACCGAACCAAACCGATTCAACTGCGTTCACATCATTCACAATACACATCGAATACGAACTCATTGATCCGAAATTGGGCATGCACTTTGTGTTTCCTGACCCTGGCGTTTCGACCACAGTTGAGTAGCCTTCTCCACTGACCAGTTGTTGTTCGTTTACCCTTTCGTTTACCCTCACAATAGAAAACTCCCTACTTGTACACGAGCAACTTGATGAAAAGTGCCCGATTTTGGACTCCGTGCATGGACTGCCCTCAACAAAAAACCTTCTTCACACTGGAAGTTATAACACCAACAACATTCAATTCCGACGACGCGCCACACGCTCACAACGAATTCCATCATCATCGGCGGAAACGTAGAAATAAGGGCCCTCAGCAGATTGTGGCAGTGTCAAATGGTGCACTTGTGGGAAGCTATGCGGTGGACGGTGCGCCTGGATGGAAAGTGACGAAGTACAGCTTCGATGGAAGTCTCCCTGCGAGCTCTGTGTTGATCGCTGTTGGTGTGTTCGGTTATATGGGGTTCGGCGACTCTTCCCTCGCATCCGCTCCAACTGTTCCCCAAGCTGCCTCGAATATCGCATCTGCCGAAGGCCCTGTTGTTGCCGAAGGACCTACGAATGATACGGCAAATGCGTCCAAATCAGCTGATATTGCACAGGTTCCTGACAAGGACGATGAGGATGAAGACGATGAAGACGATGAAGAGGAGAAAGAGAAGAAGGAAGGAGACGATTTGGACGCAGATGTGCGAAAGCTGGGTGATATGGAAAAGGCGGCTTCCCAGCCCGTTGTTGCAACTGGCTCAGGCAATAGTAACGGTCTTGCGACGCCGAAGTGCGAAGCTTTCTTTCATAACGGGATTCAAGTGGAGGTTCAATCGACCGTTGAATTCCTTCCACAGGTTTGGCTCTAGAATTGAGTGGGGTTTCAGCTGAAGCCTCGTTTTCAGGCGATGGAGTTCTACGAGCAATTCACTGGTCTATCATACCCATTTCCATCATTTAAAATGATCTTCGTGGAGGATCTAATCAAACCAATTATTATCGGGGCTGGGATGGGCATTTTCAGGTGAGGCACTCCTTGGAAAGAAACTTGGAGATGTGTATTGAATTTTTTAACAGCACTCACCTCCTTCTCGATGAAGACGATATCGAAAATGTGTACGATTCAAGAATGCGATTTTCGGTCGCACTCTCCTCCCAGTGGTTTGGGCAGTATGTTTCACATCGGAACTGGTGAGCCGAGAGATTTTGGCGTGACATTCCCTCAAAAATATCTTCTTCCAGGACCGACGCGTGGTTGACAGTTGGATTGGCAAATTACATGGCGGGCCTTTTTATCCGAAAGCTGCTTGGAAACAATGAGTATCGATTCCGTTTGGGAGAGGTGTGCAACGCGTTCATTTTTTTCTTGCCTGTCTCAAATCTTTTCGCCAGGACATGAAGCGAGTTACTGCAATGGATGTGGGACATTTGCCCCTCTGTCCCGCATACTTGCTGAACGAGGGAGTAAGCCTGGATCCAATCTTGGGTCAAGACTTGTTGACGACCAAATACTATTTTCCTGAGGACGAGCCTGCATCGCTGCGTTCTGAATTTATGGCTTTGAAGGCACCTTTGGTTATCGGAATGCTTGACCAAAGGTGAACTCACAGGGCTACTATCAGGGTTGCTAACACATTCAAATCTCTTCAGGCTGGGAAAAGGAAATTTACTAAAAGCTATAAATAAGGTTATGATTTCAACCATGTCTGGAGAGCTAGAAAATGGATTAAGCACTGGACATTGGTTCAAGGTGTGTCGCAAAATTAGCACTTTCAATCCGAAAGACTTCGCGGATCAGTGGATTTTTGGTAGCGGTTAGTGCATCGTTTCAATACCGTACTTGTTGCCGTTCTTGACACCTTTTAAATGCGCATAGGTTGTCCTAAGTTTAAGTTGGGATACAAGTTCAGCCGAAAGAAGCTTGTTGTCGAGGTGACTATCATTCAAGAAAACACCAATAAGAACCATCCGACTGCAACAAAAAAGTTTACGGTTTGTTTTCGAGGAACTCCCATACCCCTGAAATGTCCCTACTCATTAATTCACAGGGCTTATTTGTTGTTCGCGTGCACGAGCCTAAAGGAACAGCGTACTCACACGAGATTATGTTGGACGAGATGGAAAAGGTGGTGGAACTCCCATACAACACGAAATACAAACGTGCTGGCCAGAAACTCAAGAAGCTGCAAAAACTCGGGTTCAACGCCGGAGGTCCTGAAAATGTCAACGAAGGCGACGAAGAATATCCAGCCGAATTCACCTCTCAGCCTCCCCAGTCTGAAGAGAAGCAGAAAGCAAAGCCCGATCTTGATGAATTTGACCGACGCTCCTTGGACTGGATTCGATGGGACCCTGATATGGACTGGCTGTGTGTCAAAGTTTACGATCAGTTACAAAGTATGTGGGTAGAACAACTGGCCAGAGACTTGGATGTTGTTGCACAGCACGAAGCTGTGGTAAGGTTGGGGTACCCTTGCCAGCATGGAGATATGGCTGTAGCTACCGCCGCGATTTCGCGTCTGTTGCTGGATGACAGACACTTTTATCGCTTAAGAATGGAAGCTTCTTTTTCTCTTGCTAGAGTACGTGTAACTATGGTCGGACTTTTTTATACTCATTCTGGAACATAGCAAAGCGGCGCTGACGGCGCGATAGGAGCTGGGCTGAACAAGTTGATTGCTTACTTCACAGACAAATACTGTTATCCGAAGGCTTTTAATTCCACAATGGTCATTCCACGGCCGAATGACTTCAGTAATTTTCAAGAATATTTTGTAAAAAAGGTAAACGCGCTGTTCAGTGTCCACTATCCGCGTTGGCTTATTTTCTATTTCAGGCTCTATGTGCAGCCATTGTAACATATCGAGATGCAGAGATGAAGATCCCGCTTCATAACAAGATGATGATTTTGGATCTTTTACGTTTCAATGATAACAGCAAAAATGAGGTAAGGGTCCTTAAGATCAGCTATAGAACTGACAAGGAAGCAAACAGTACTCTGACGGGTACTACATCGCAGTGTTGATCAATTCATTATGCCATGCAACAATTCCCCAGAAAGCACGAACCCATCAACCAAAACAACGTGACAGAGCTGCTGCATACGAGGGTGTTGTTGAAGTATTTGACTCAATCGAGACTTCTGCAGATATGCCTTTGCATGATGACTCCGAGTTTGGGAGCGATCAGGATAAAGCCGTATTCTTGAATGCCCACGCTGAGGTCGAGAGATATCTTGCACTGGATCGATTGATGGCGTCGCATCAGAATGTTGTGACTCGAGCATGTTTGGAGGTACATTTATTCAGGATCCACATAAATTTTGACACTAAAGTACTCTCCGTACAGGCTATTTTAAAATGGATGCTTGCCGGTATGCTGCCGTTGAATTTAAGTACCTTTTTGAGGTATTCAAGGTGAGCCTGCAGATTTGTGCATTCCGGTCTCATCGTTTCTTCGCCGCAGCTACGGAAACTATTTTACTATTCGTATGGTCGCCATCGATGCCTTGCTTTTATTGGATTCTCTGCAAACACCCGATATTCTTGAATACTTGTTGATGCTCATTGACCGGGATCCAGATTCTAAAATCTCTTTATATACTGCTAAAGAACTTTACAACTTGGTAGCCTTGACAAAAAGCATACATGACTGTGACCGAGCCAGCGATGGGAAGAGGCCACGGCAGAGTTCTTGGGCGCTGATGCGTCCGAGAATCACTCAGAATCAAGTGTTTGGAGAGCGTCTCTGGAAAGTCTTGACGTAATGACTTCGTAGTATCTTATATTCCTTTCGTGTTGACGAGCATATGCTTTGATTCAGGTGTGCAAGCCTAGATCCGAGGTTGAAGGCGTACATGCTTCGATTTGCCGAGGTAGTTTACAAGCCTGTCCCTAGTACAATGTCGGCCCCTCCCAAGAAGTTTGTGATCAAAATGCCCTCTCTGAGCATATCAGAGGTTCGTTTGCTACGCCACCATGACTGACATACTGACGCATACAATCAGTCTGCAGACTTTGGTCCTCCATTGGCAGGTCCTGAGCCAAAGTCGTCCAGCAAGTCTTCCCAAAAGTCCAACTCACAGAAGCCGTCTGTGGTAAAGCAGCCCACATTCATCGAGCCCTTCCCTACCATTGATCCCAAATTCCTGAAAACCGGTCAAAATGTTATTAAAAACTTGCAAGGACATCCAAGCTCTGCGGCCTTCCAACTTCCCGTTGATGAGTCCTTTGCGCCATTGTACTTTTCGCTTATCAAGAAGCCGATGGACATATCTACTTGCTACAAAAAGCTTGAATCGGGAGCTTATCGAAATAATTTGGATCTTCTTTTCAATGATGTCCAGCTCATCTTCTCTAACTGCTACAAGTACAATACGGATGACTCTCCTGTTTCAAAGCAGGCGCAAAAGCTGGAACGGTATTTTAACACAGAAATTATGCCACGCGCCGTAGTTCATGAGCTGGAACTCCTCAGCACTGCCGTCGACGTTGTCGATGACCCTATACCCATAACTTCTGTCGAACCAGCCCCTGCTCCTCTGCCAACGCGACCAATCATCATTCCACTTCCTCCCAAACCGATCCCGCTTCCCCCAAAGCCACTCATGTTGCCCACAAAATCAAGTACAACCACTACATCTCAGACAAGTTCACAGTCAAAGCCTGCCACTCAACAGCAAACGAAAAGTTCAGCAAGCACTTCAAAGCATCCAGTTCCATCGTCATCAGCACCTCCGAAACCATTCACTGCTCTCTCAATACCCAAACCTGCTACAACAACCGAGGATGCCAAGCCATCTACCGTCGTAGCTGCAGTAAAACCTGCTCCTGCCCCTCCGAGCACAAAACCTGTTCTAGCACCGTTGGGGACCAGACACATTCCTGCCCCAGCCGGAACAAGGCCAGTTCCAGCGCCTCTTGGCACTCGGCCTGTACCTGCCCCCCTTGGAAATAAGCCTATCCCAACTTCCAAATCAAGTCAGGATATTCCAAGGCCAGGTTCTTCGTCCGGTTCCCCAAATTTGGCCGCACCGAAAGGCAGCGTTTCTCCAATTGTGAAACCCACTTCAGCGCCTGCAGGAGCAAAGGCAGTACCAGGTCCAGCTGGAATCCCGAAGTCAGCTCCAAAACCAATCTTGAAGTTGAAAGCAGAAGATTATACAGCTACAACAAGCCCTCAGTCTTCACAGACTGCTGCCGGCACAAAAAGAAAACTGTCAAACGGTTCACCATCCGTACTACAAGGCGAGTCGACTCGTATGCCGAGCGATGAATACAAAAAATGCAAGAAAATCATCCGACGACTTTTTGAAGATACTAAGTCTCATTGGTTTCAATTGCCTGTAAGTTGTCGGAGCTGGTTGGGCATATTCGTTCTAAATTTCATCAATAGCTTGATCCCATCGCTTTGGGCATCCCGACCTACTTTTCAGTGATTAAGGAACCTATGGACTTATCAACCCTCAAGACAAAGCTTTCTGCCGGAGAACTTGCAACACCGCGGGAGTTTCGGTCCATGGCCGCATTGATTTTCAAGAATGCAATCACCTTCAACCAAGCCATAACGCAAGTGCACCAAGATGCTTTATTCATGCTCACTCTCCTCAAGACGGAATTTAGGCAAATGTTTGGAGATTCTTCGTCTTCTATTTCTTCTCTCGTGCCTCAAAAGGAGAAGGAAAGAGAGAAAGACAGTGGAGATCCTGAACCCCTTATAACTCAATCGGAACCCATTGTGGCCAAGAAATTGAAACTGAAGCATGAGGGCGTGTCGTCAGCCATTGGATCAAGTAGCAGCGGTGCACTACCATCCTCAGGCTCAAGAATGCGTGTAACATCTAGCGCGGGAAAGAAGTGTGCCAAAATTTTACGCAAGCTCCAGGTTTGTGGATGAACCACAATGTTTTCTTTGGACTCATATTCGTCACAGAACGATAAGCATGGAACTATTTTTGCCGAGCCAGTGGATCCTGTCAAACTCAACATCCCGACCTACTTTTCAATTATCAAGCATCCAAGTGAGTTTTTGATGGAGAGAGGCAAAACTGGGACATGCAGCTGACTCGTCCCTTTCAAAGTGGACTTGCGAACGATTCAGCGAAAATTGGAATCCAATTTGTACAGAGATCACAACGAATTCCGTTCGGATGTCGAGTTGATGCTGAACAACTGCTTTACCTTCAACGTTCCTGGTAAGTTTTTCGTTTCATAAAGTTACTTCCTTTCTGTACATCCTGACGCGTCAAATTTATTGCAGGTGATTGGGTCTACATGCAAGGAAAGGGTCTGGAAACTGTATTTCAAGCCGAATGGAGGCCCATTGATTGGAACAACATTGCCAGTGGAGGGAAGCCTATTCGCCAAACGATTGAAGAAGCTCTTGCTAAGCTAAGAAATCATCCTGATGCATTGATATTCTTGGAGCCTGTTGATCCGGGAGTGCTACCCGACTATCATTCCAAAATCAAGCATCCGATTGACTTCATGACTATGGGACAAAAGTTGGACCGTGGCGAGTACCAAACGTTAGATGATTTCGAGAGAGATTTTAAACTCTTACTCTCAAACTGCTTTACATACAACCCGAAGAAGAGTTTTGGCCATATGGCAGGTGAAAGGATTGAACGATATTTTAAATCATTTTGGCGCAAAAGTTAATGGAGGAAAAAAATAAAATTAAAGTGTATTTTAGTTTATTTTCAATATTTGGGATGCCCGACGATCGCAGCAATGTCAACAAACGACTGACTCTTCGAAATGGCGTATTTGAAACTTGGGAGCTTGAACAAAAGGCGTTGGCAATGGCCATTACAAGCGCAGAACGAACGCATATCGTCAGGCAACAGATTTTCAAGGGTACGAAGAGCGACCCTATGAGCCAAAACTCAAAGTTTGGAAGATACACCAATATTCTTGGACTTATAGGATATGAGAGGTTGCAAATCAAGCCATTAGGACGATTTGATGTGAGCGAGGGTTTCGTTCAGATTCAAATCAATTTGACAAACCAAACAGCAAGTTGGCGAACGAAGGTTGAATGTTGGATCTACTATGCCTGGATCATTGGTTCAAAAAGATACACGGACCAGAAGGACCCAGAGCATACCTGCCTTACTGAAAAAAATTGTGGGCGAAATTGAGTCGGTCGCGTGGCTTAGCGCAGAAGAACGCGAGAAATTGGTGTGTTTTGAGAGATTCATATGCTAAGCAAGCTGACTGCACCAACCCCTTCAGATAAATGCGTTTATTTCGGATTTGGCTCATCGTTTCAACCACACACATGACTTAATAAGCCCCACCTACACAGCCGTTCAGAACAGGAAGATAATACTAAGACTATTTGAAAAAATTGGAGATATCAAAACGAAAATTCTTGAAAAGTGCAGGCAGCGTAAAGCCAGTATGGATTTGCTTGGTGTCTTTGCTGAAGAGGCGAACAGCACGGTCAGTACCTACCCCCTTCTTATTCATCAAATGTTAAAAATAAATCGAACAGCGCGTAGTATCCATTTTCCGGACTGAATTGAGTCGCAAGTTAGTGAGATACCCATCAGCTCGAATTAATATTTAAGCACAGAATCAATACTGTCGAAATCATTCAAGCTATTTTATCGGAGCTTGAAGGAAAAGAGATCATGATTGAAGCTCCAGTTGTTGATACTCATGATTTGTTCAAACAGCAAGTTCAAGAGGTTGGTTGACAAGAAGGGAAGCTTATTGACTGACATCATCATTTTTCAGTTCAAAGATGCCTTGGATAGTGTAATTCATCCAATTCCTAAGCTTGAGCCTCCCAAGATCTCTACCAAAGGTCAACAGACAGCTGTTCGACAAAAACTTATTCAAGAAAACGCAAATCAAGTTAAGCAAGATTCCTTCAGCTTCAGTCACAGATTCTATCGCGATAAATCATCACATAGACTATCTTCATGGTCAGAAGCGAAACGAGAGGATATGTTGTTGATGAATGACTTGGAAGCAATTATTTCTCAAGTATGACATCCAACTCATTTTCATGATGCTCATTACCTAATTTTGTCTATTTCCAGAATTCAATGCAGTTCCAATCCGGATCTTTAGCTGTCTTGGATGATGACCATGAAGATCCATTGTTACAAGCCCATACATCTTCCACGAAACTTGTTCGGCGAGCCAGATTGGGATTTGCCATACCTTTGGTTAGTTCATGAACCGTTAACCTTCACGTCTAACCTTCGCCTCAGGATGATGTTAAACGGGAACGATACTTGCCCTCCAATTCTCTCCGAGAGATTCATCTCAAAGATTTTGATTATTCAATACTCGATGATGAGGTAAGAAGGATGTTCTGTAGGATAGGCGGTTAAATTTTTTCAAGGAACCAAATGAACCACAAGTGACAGCTAAGGAGCAGATGAAAAATTACGTGAGCACGCTGAGTTGGTTGATCAAGACTGATTGGTTTTGTAGTCCAGGACAATGGAGTCTCGTGTCTCGTCCAGAATTCCAAAAGGCTTCATTAACCTTTCGGCGGAGCCTGCTTCGGCTGTCAGCGAATTCGGTGCAGAAGTCGATACAAGGAAAATCGATATTTTAGGTGATAGTACAGCTTGAAGCGCAGAAATATTGTCTAACTGAGTGCAGATGAAAAATTGTCACGATTCAAGGAAATTGAGGAGCTTTATGAGGAAATTATGAAAGAATTGTCAAGCAATCACCTTGAAACTGAAGAAGGTGACATCATGAAGGAATAAGCGCCAAGGTTAAATTTTGTTTAGACGCGTCTGAAATGGCCGGATGCCCGGCAGCACCATATGACCCTAAAATCCCTCTTTCAAATGCCTTCAAGGGCATTGTCATCACGTCGTTCCACAAGCCGATGACTAAGGTCAAAGTTGAAACCCCGGAGACACCAGCCACAGAAATTGAAGAAGAGGCAGCATTCACGCCACAAATCCGACTTACAACTCGAAAATATGCTTCCGTTACAATTGCGGCGGATGAATTCATCAAAGATAGGTCGTCCGCAATGAAGAGAATTGTCAGTTCCAGATACAACACGTTCAAGTACAACTTTGGTGGATACACACCTTATAAAGAGAAGAAAAAGACTAAAAAGGCATGCACATTCGATTTTAGAATTTGCGCTTTTAAGCTAATAGGGGAGCAGGTTGAAATATTTAGTAATGAAGATTACTTGGATTACATTCGGACTCGGACTTGCGATTTTATTCTCGACTTGCTGATTGATTCTGAGGAGGAAGCCCGAGCTTTCCAGCGAGCTATGGAAGAAGAAGCAAATCGTAAGGCAGACGAAGAGAGGCTTCGCAAAGTCCAACAAGAAGAAGATGACCGAAAAGAAAGACGCAGACGGCGAACTCTCTACAGTCGAGGCAAATGGAACGTTGGTGCTCTCACATACATGCGAGAAGTTCAGCAATTGGAGTTCGATGATGAACAGAGCATAGGTTTGAGTTCTCGCGACTCTGGTGACGAAGTACCTCAAGTGACGGATGATTCGGTCGTAATTAAGCCATCGAAATCTTTGCTAAATGATAAAGAAGCTCAATTGGCCGCTGTTGAGCATTCAATGGCCAAAAAACCTAAATTCCTCAGGACAAAATCAGATACCGATATCAGCATTGCGCAACGCCAGCTCGAAAACCTATGGTGAGATATAATTTTTTTCATTTCAAAGCTTATTTTGGGCATCAGGATAACGCTCAAAATGCCACTGGATCAAAAACTGGACATGGCTATTAAGTATGGTTCGCACAAGTTCGGACCGAAGCTCGATTTGGTTGGTTGCTGCAAATTTCAGTTATCTTGTTTAAATTTATTCTTAGGCCATCACGTATTGGAAAAAAGCTTCAGAACATATAATAGCAAGGGAGCAAGTTCTCGCAGAGATAGAAGAATTTGAAAAGGAAGCATCAAATACTGAGAGATACTTTCGCAAAGGTTATGATGGTTCGTCTGAGGCTCGAATGGTTGAAGCCAAAATCCGAGATGTACATTTGGCTACTTTGCACGGCATGGAAGCACAATTGTCAGATATAATCTCGATGATCAAGTACGAACTGAACGAAACTGTCACATATCATGGTGAGGATTGTACCACGACCAATTTGCACATTTATATTTGAATATTAGGTGTTCCTTACACCGAAAAAATGAAAACTGATTACTACGAAATTGTCCGGAAGTATCAAAAACAAAAACCACTCATATCAATTTTTCCTTCGCCGGTCCGAGAATCACATGGAGAATAAATAGTCGCATCCTTTATTGATTAACGTGCTGGAGGGAGTGACAATAATTTCGAACGTAAGCTGTTCAGCTCATCCACAAGCTGCAGACTTTCAATCGCCACTGTCCTGTAATCACTTTCAGCGGTTTTTGAGACGATGTCTTTTGTTTTTCTT
Organism: Chytriomyces sp. MP71; assembly: GCA_025201725.1. Taxonomy (NCBI): domain Eukaryota; kingdom Fungi; phylum Chytridiomycota; class Chytridiomycetes; order Chytridiales; family Chytriomycetaceae; genus Chytriomyces; species Chytriomyces sp. MP71. The sequence continues at coordinate 29,886 of MU614584.1, forward strand.
TAGTTTTCGGGAAAATGTCAATTTGGTAAGTTTGTACTCACACTCCTTCAAGTGGAAATTGTTGCTCTCGTCTAGATTTTCAAGAAATTCAACGAACAATACATACATAACGCAAATAAAAACCTACGATGTCTCAGCCTTTGTTCCAAAGCTCCAAGCTGTGTGTATGTTTCATTTTCATGGAGATGGGCTCGTTTGGCTTCCAAGCGTGCCACCAATGTCTTATCATAGTTTCTGAGTGTGTCCCGCTGAATTTTCAGAAACTCGCGGTCGTTCAAGTTTTTCTGTTCAAAAACAGCATGACTTTCGGATGCGATTGACAATAAACTTTGAAAAGGCTACTTTTTTCATGAATTCTGCTTCGCGTTTTACTGCGTCGATGTTTGAAACTTTCTTGATATCCGTGTCCAGCTTGTCAATTTTGTCACTCAAGTATTTAAGCTCGGCGTTTAATTTCGTCTCAAGCTGGTTGACTTTATCCAGGTCTTGCAATCTGCGGTCCCGTTCTTGTATATCAGGCAGTCAATGCATGGTAAATAAATAAAAAGCTGTTGTCTGCCCACCAATCATTAGGCCCTCCATGGTGTTTTCACTGTTCCTCATTTCTTTTTCTTTGAACTTTAAATCGTTCTGTAGCTCCTCGTGATCCTGCTGAGACGGGAAGTTGACATCGCTTTTGGCAAGGGACTTGATGCGACCCAACAAGTGAACGATCTCCTTTTCCATAATTACGTTTTGTCGAGTTGCGTCTGTCTTTCGATCGTCAAAGGTGTCAATGAACACCTGCATTTCTCGGTCCTTTTTGACCAGTTCTTCGTATTTCCCGGTTTTTTCATCTAAAATTATTTTTTTGTTACTTTTTTCATCTCACCTCATTCTGTTTGTACCCACTTTGACTTGGATCTGTGTCCATATCCATTTGGGAAAGGGACTCCTTGAGCCTGTGCGCTTGTTCTTCGAGTTCAGCGATTCTGCGCTCCATTGCGGATGTTTCTTGGTTGTCTTCTTTTACCTACGAGGAAAAGGAAAAAATCAATTTGATTAATTGGTATAAACTATGCTCACTTGTTCGAGAAGCCGGTTTTTTTCCTGCGGACCAGCTTCCTTGTCCAACGATCTCAAGGAATCCTCCATCTCTTCTTTCTTGTTTTTGAGGTTCATCAGCTTTTCATAATAAGCCAATGCACGTTGCTTCACAGTGTCGTGACGTATTTCCTGTAGGCATTCACGAAGTTTGGATTTCCGCATCACAAACTTGAAAGCAAACCTGTTTATGCAAGGACTCTTTTGTAATCAAGTCGTCCAGCTGAATTTGCCTGCTATGAATTTCTTCCGCAAATCTTTGGTTTTGATCTTTAGCTTCAAGGTACATTGCCCGGCGTTCCGGCTCCAACTCGTTTATCTGGGCTTCCGACTTTTGTCGCTCATCGTCGATATTTTTTTCGACTTCGCGTACCAGGAGATCCTTTCTGAACACCATGAAGTAAGTAATTGGACACCAGGAGGTATGTAGGAGATCCTCTACTCACTGCTGCCGCTGCATAAATACTTCGTCCAAAATCTGACTTTCTCTTTGATTCTTGGCTTTTAATTGTGCACAATGTTTCTCAATGTCTGCCAAATCACTGTCTGTATGCAGTTTGTCAATGAGCGTGTTAAAATCGCCAAGCTGTCCTTGGAGCTCTCGAAGTTCGGATGCCAAAATATCGGCCCTTTTAATTCAAGCAATGAGTGAGAAAATCCGCATCAGTATTGAAAGATACTTCAATCGAACCGTTTCTCGAAGGTGGCATAGTTGCTATTTTCCTTGTTCATAGTTTCGGCTTCACTGTTGAGTTTGTTCAACTCCGCAGATAACAAGTTGATTTTTTGACGCAATTCGCTCTGGAAGAAGGTTCGGTCCTGTACCATCCGACCATTTCCAGTTGCTGCGTTCCGATAAATCAGATCCATCCGAAACGATATGCTTCGTCTCACGTTGCGTTGTTCCTTTGATTCCACCTAATCCTTGCTGCGTCATAGGCCTATCAACGACTTGAAAGCCTGGGAAATGATGTGAAGGGTCAGGTTCGGAGGGAAGGCGAGATGTAACACAAACCAAAGCCGCCACGCATGCTCCCGGTCATGGGTCTTGCTGTCCCGGGACCTCGAGCATTTGCAGGCTGAGATGAAGTCAATAATTGACAGAGACGAGGTGCGTAAGACTCACCGGTGGTGGCGGAGCTCCTGTTGTGGATAGAAAAATGAAACAACGTTGACATGTAGCTTAGAGAAGCAATATTGTACCTGCTCGACTGCCGGGTGCAACTGGCGCTCCTGGAGCTCCTCCTCGTGACGCACCGCCCCAACCTATCAAGGTTCCAGTCGACGGCTACTATCGAATACATAAAAGACCCAACTGGACGCGTTTCCGGATCGACTACTCGGTCTATTGGCCATTGAGCCGGTCGGTGGGCGACCTGATGTGGTGTGGGGTAAGCTAATGACATTTAACCCTTCCACCACGGAAGTCCCATCCATTCCAAGCGCCCAAAAATGCTCTATTCCGCATGTAATAGCGCCAAAGCGTTCGGGGAACTCATGACTCACCATACATGTTCATAGCTGGTTTGTTTTTGGTTGTGCGAAATTGTCAGGCGCTGGCCACAAAGATTGCGGCCCTACTCTCTCATTTTAGGGTAAATAGGGTATAAAGGCTTGAAAATCATTATGACTGACTATGGCTTCCAAGGCTAACGCGGGTTTCCATAATGTATGTGATAGCTTTGGAGATGGAAAAGCAATCAGCACCTATACATCCTTTCATTCTTCCAGCATGATGGGTAAAAATCTTTCAAAAACCCGAGAGTGGTTTAACCTTGAGTAGATTAAAGTATTGGCCCTGATAAGAGCTGCTGAGTCAATATTGCTACAGTGTATGTCGCTCACGGGAATCCCTCTAATGCCTCGAAACTGTATCCACGTTGGGTCGGAGAATGCACATCTGATCTAAAGTGGAAGAATCAACGAGCTTGCTTGACGGTCCCAATTCAAAATGGGGCTCAACTTGTGTGAGAAAATATGTTATTTTACTTGATCCGAAAGAAAATATGATCAAACAACTGATGTAGAGGGTAGGTGATTGTGAATGGCTTGCCAGCTAGGACACCCAATTGACGTTCTTCGCCATGTAATCTAGTAATAGCCTGAATACGGTTGAAAATATGATTTGCATTATCTGGCAACCCCTTGCCTTCCATGTTTGTTCTTAGGTATTGATTGGAATCAAGACTTTCATCCGCGTCGAGAAACGCAACAAGGTCCAACCGGAAACCTGGGTCTGGCGAAATATTGGCATTATCAAACACTGTATTTTTTGGCCCTGGGCCAAGTGGAAAGAGAGGGGACACGCCCATGGGAATAAATGGTACATCAAACAACAGTCAATGTCAATGTCGCGGAGTCGGAAGACGCGTCACTGCAGACGGCATTGTGCCGATCACGCTGCATAGCTACACGGCCATTATCAGCGCATCCGCCTGCCGATAGCGCCTTCACCAGCCAGAGGGACAGCTCGGCGCCGCCGCGAAGCCACCATACTCCAGACAAGTCCAACCAACGCGATGCACTCGCAGTGCTCGTGGTTGCACTCGCAGTCGTGGTCTTCAACGCGTGGGCCCCCGCCGGATTCGACCCGCGCGCGCTCTCGGTGCTCGCCGTCTTTGCACTCACAGTGGCGGCCCTTGTCGCCAGCACGGCGCCCATCGCCGTCCTGGTTTTAGCGGCGCTACTCACGCTCTCGCTCGCAAATGCGTGGGTGTGTCCCGCAACGGCGGCTGATCACGCGTTCGGCCTCCATGACGCGTCTGACGCGCGTCTTTTGTTTGCTCAAGACCCGGGATCGCGGCTGATATCGCCACTTAATGCGTCTATCTGGAAAGACCGGGCTGACCTGACTTTTCCGCCCACCCCGCCTCGATGCGATTCACTGGATGATTCTTTGAAAGTGGCGCTAGGCGGCTTCTCGCTGCCTCTCTCTTGGCTTGTATGGTCTGCCTTTAATTTGGGTCTAGCGGTGGAGCACTGCGGTCTTGGGAGAAGGTTTGCTCTCTTGATTGTGAGAACCTTTGGAACCTCTCCCTTCACGCTGGGACCTTGCCTCTTCTTGATTGAGCTATTCTGTGGTCTTCTTATACCGAGCAACACCGCACGAGGAGGTGCCCTCATCTTCCCGCTCGTTGTGTCAATCAACAAGACCTTCACGAACAATCCCACCATTCAGCGGTACCTCATTCTCTGCGGCCTTAATGCCAATTTGATTTCGAGCAGCGCTCTCTATTATGGTACCGTCGGTAATCCGGTATTAGCTGAAACGGCGGAAGACCTCCTGCACATTGAATTTGGATTTGTGGAATGGATGTGAGTGCATACACCTCGATATATCTCCTGAAGAACACGATATTATCAGTCTCGGAGCCAGTGTGCCCATCCTCTGCCTCCTCTTTCTCCTACCCGCGGCTTTTTGGCATATGGCTGGGAATAACGGAGTCCCCTCGCCTTCTCTTGGGCCTGCTGGAGAACTCAGTGAAGAGGACGGCGACACGACCGCAAGCAGTAGCGCATCCGTCGTACTGAATGCGAATCAGGAGCTGGAGGCGATGGGGCCGATTAACCCGCGCGAAAAGACAGCAGGCATAGTCCTTGCTGTGTGTCTGTTATCCTGGGTGCTTGATCTGGTTCCGGATGCAGTCATTGGGCTGAGTGGAGTAACAGCAATGATACTTGCAGGGGTAGTGTCGTGGGGCGATGTGCGGGACAATGGTCAGGCTTGGGACAGTTTCTTTTGGCTAAGTGGTATGGTTCTTATTGTGGAGCAAATGAACAAGCTTGGAATCAGTGTCCAAGTGGGCAACTGGTGTCGAGAGGTGTTGGTGGATGGCGTTGGACCTGTCACTGCGTCTTTATATCTGGGCGTGTTTTACTTCGTCTCTATGGTGAATTTGGCCCCTTTTCCTACGCGATAACTTATTTTTCGAAAAACAGTACCTCTTTTCCTCTATTACGAGTCACATTGTCGCTCTTAGCACGCCATTGCTTCTTGCCGGCAAGGCAGCGGGATGCCCACCCTTATTGATCACTGCATTACTATGTTACGCGTCTGGACTTTGCGCATGCCTTAGCTCGTACTCATCAGGTATTACTGTCATGTATTTCAGCGAAAATATTTTTTCCAAGCGCGAATGGTATATGTATGGGATAATTACTGGTATTCTGTATATCTTTGTATTTGGGACGATTGGGATGTTATGGTTCAAGTTCTTGGGATGGTATTAGGAATTTTAATATAAATTCATTGTTGGGCGAGTTTGTCCGAGAACGAGAACAGAATGACGAAAGACAAGGAATGGGAAGCGGATGCGAGCGGGTCTGGGTCGGAGGCGGACGACGAGAGCCTCGAGGATGATGCGGAGGAGGAGGAGGAGGCGCAGACCCCGTCGCCGGCAAGGGCGAAGAAGGTCGGCAAGGCCAAGCAGCGCGGCGGCGCGAAGAGGACATCGGCGCTAAAGGCTGCCAAGTCACTCGCAACAGTAGCAGAGGCTGGGAATTGGACTGGCGCAGTAGTGCCAATCACTGCCTTCTTCTCCGTTCAGGCGGCATCGGTCAAGGCGCCAACTTCAAGCAGCACAGAAGTCTCACCCGCAAAGCCAGAATCACAGCAACCAGAACGCGATCCTAGAACACAAAACATTTCTTCCTCCTTATCGGAAGCCGGAGAAAAGGAGACGGTTGCGATTTTACCGGATGATCCCATGGCGGAGGCATGTCCTCCGCAACCGCTTCAACCACCACCACCACCACCACCACCACAGCAGCCAGCATTGCAAGCAAAGCCCGCATCTTCTCTCGTCCATTTTGCCAAAGGAAAACTCGTCTTCAAAGAAAAAAAACTCGCTTTTGATCGCTTGCCAACAACAATTTCGGACCTCAACGCCTTCCACAAATACAAGGAGGAATGCATAGCAGCCGGTACTCTCCAATCGGAATTTCCGACTCAATTTTATCCCCTACTTGCAAAGCTTGTTCAAGATAGGTTAGTTCCGCAGGGTTCTTCGTCAGATCGACTTCTCAACGAAGTGTATAACCTTCCAGCGAGTCAACGCTCACGACTCTAGTCAAAACGGTCAAAACACTCTTATTTCCGGACTTTGATGAAGACGAGGATGAAAACGAGAACGAAGAAGGAGATAGGGAGACAGGAGCGGACAAGAAAAAACAAGAAGGTTCATGTTCCGCGTGGTGTCTCAATGTTTCGCGCTTAACATAATTCGTTCTCAGTAGAATTCTTATCTGACGCGATAATCTCCAAAGCCATCGCAACGATATCAGTAAGACGGAACTATGGTTTGGAAATAGACGGGTCTGCCATCACGGTAAGGATTATCTTCCCAGACTATTTCATACTTTAACATCCAATGCAGTCGTGCAGCATTTGGCGTTGGGAGGCTCTGGACAGAACCCATCTTGGAGATTCCCGTGATAGGGCCGAAGCCAGAATCTCGAACCGTGAACAAGTACGAATTACGTTCCTTTTATGAAGCGTTTCTTGAAGAATTTATCGCTGTCACTCCCCGCGATACATTCAGGCGGCGTGCGACTTGGTACGCGTCTACCGCGAATTGCCCGAAGAAGACCGCGCGGCCCTCCTGGGTCCCAAAGGAAAGCGCAAGAGTTTGGCCGCTTCAGGCGCGGCGCCAGGCATTGTTGTGTCGGCCGCCGCGGCCTTTACTCCTGTGTGCATCGAAACTGTGACCGCGCCCGAACAGAGTCCCGCGCAATCGTGGCTGCTGAAAAGTGAACAACTAGTAGCTTCTGGTGCTAGGGAGATTGTGGTGGGCGTGCCGGATGAGCAGGTGACGGCTTCCGCCGCGGAAGTTCAGGACATAGGAAGCAGTGCTGCGGCGTCGACGGTCGGAACACCAAAAAGTAGTAGTAAGAATGGAGGAGGTGCTACTGCCAAGAAGGATGCAAACAAGGAGAAGAAGGTGTGTTGTTGCAAAAACCAACCTAATTGACGCTTGACGCATATGTCTTCAATTTTCAGGAACAAGAGAAAAAACTCAGAGAGGAGCTGAAAGAGAGAAAGGTGTGCGAGTACTCTTCTGGGTTGTAATGTTGACAATCCTCGTCCGATCATTAGGAGCAAGAGAAGAAGGAGGCTAAGGAAGCGAAAGAAGAAGCTAAGCGGAAAAAGGTTTGAAGGTTGTCACTCGTTGATTGTGACTGATTTAAACATGTAGGAAGAGGAGCGGGTTCAGCAAGAGCAGGCGAAGGAAGAGGCAAAACAGACAAAAAGGGTAAGTCGTTTAACACACGCCAATTGGATTCCTTCTTGATGCTTTTGAAAAGGAGGAAAATCGCGCGAAAGCTGAAAAGGCGAGTGATTGTCAGTACCGACATTTTTTTTTGTCTTCTGACTCGATCTTGTAGGTCAAGGAAGAAACGAAGGTCAAGAACAACAAGGGCCAAACAAGTCTTTTCAATTTTATAGTTCGAAGCAAGAAAGAAGTTTCTCTTGCTCCGGCTCGTGAGTAGCCTTTGACTTGGTTATCTCAGTAATTGGTCATGAACAGAATTGAGCGGCGTTGACGCGGCCCTGCAAAGCTTTCGAGAACGTTTCCCCTTGTTTCACGTAAAAGCTGGAGTGCAGGTTGCCAGACACAACCGTTTCTTGCACGGGATCTCTGAAGATCACGCGGCACAAATTGCGGGTCAGAAGTGTGGTAATGAAAGCTTCCAACTTCATATGATTTTAGTGTATCTTGAATTCGTTCGTTCTGACAGCCTCTGATGTTGTTTCGGACTTCAGCACATTCTTGAAAACTGAGTCTCACGCATATCGCGCCACTTCTCGCTCCATGCACGATGACAAGATGAGGATTCGCAAAGAGCGATATCTTAATCAACAGCAATTGGCTGCTGCTTCCTTCATTGGCACATCCCGAACAGTAGACTTAACGACCATGGACACAGACACTGGTTGTGCTCCTGAAATGGAGGAACCACTCGCATTGGAGGATCCATATGTCAAGTACCGCTTATGTCGGTGGAAGTTTTTGAAATTCCAAGAGGACTACCGTCCTGCGTATTTTGGAACGTGGACCAAAACGAGCAGCGTGGTTGGTGGCAAAAATCCATGGGCCAAAGATGTCGTGGGTGGGGTGTTAAATTACGAAGTTGATAGTGAAGCCGAATGGGAGGAAGATGAGCCTGGCGAAGAGTTGCAGAGTGAGGATGAGGACGACGATATGGGGGCTGGAAAAGGAGTTGAAGGCGATGGACATGACGGGGAAGAAATGGTACATAATTGTTGATTGATGATTCTATGGTTGTCGAGTAATTTGCGAGGTCGGTGTCAGGATGACTGGCTGGTTCCCGATGGCTACCTATCGGAAGACGAAACAGATATGCATGAGGCCGATGACTCAGCTCCAAAAGGTACGTGCTTTTCAACCAGAAGGCGTTACGTCACTCACATTGTTGTACCTTCCCAGCAACTGAGCGATCATTGAAGGAAGTTGTCAAAAAGAAAGTTGGGCCTCTTGTACCAGTTGTGGTGAGCTCATTTGTCGAAGACGATGTGCCAGATGCAGTCCTAAATAGTTTCAAGATGGCCTGGATGGCTGGTGTGTCTTTTATTGCGTGTGGTCCATCTTCCTAATTCACACGTATTAGACGTCGAACAAGTCGATCCTTTCACTTATCAATCTGAGCTGGCTCTCTCAAACGTAGTCAACATGCCATATTACAAAAGTGGCACAAATTCGAGCAAGAGCCTTGCGAAAGCCTTGAAAGCTAACAGCGAGAAACATAGCTTCGACGAATCAAACCTTGAGGCGCTTGTACAGGTTTGCTTCTTGAAATTACGTCCTTTGCATTTATCTTTTGTTCATTTGATAGCTTGTCGACGGTTTGTCTGCTCCCATAGGCAAGCTTGTAGACATGGCAAAAGAAAGGTGAGGCTTGTTGAATATGATTACTCAAGCTTTCCAGGCCCCTTATCTGACGACTGTAGATTCCCTGCTGTGAGCAAGGTGCAGCTTGAATTCAAAATTAGACAGGTCGCTGTGAAAGAAAAACGGGACGGTGAAGATGTAAGCTCGTTCCATATTAGTCTTTCCAAGTGTTCACGCGTTCTTGTTCGGAATCGCAGAAAGCGCATTGGCACATCAAAGACGAATTCGACTATCTGACTGCGGATGAGGTGATGGGGGCCGATGGATCCCTGAAAAGAAAGGAGCTGGCAGAGTGAAGCATGCAATCTTTTCTTAATGTATTTATGGATTAGGGAGATAAAAAAGGACAAAAAGTGAAAGGATGCGAAGAGGAGATGACCCGCGACGCCCTGACGGTGAGTTACCAACGCATCCACGCACGAGGTCTTGCTTTTTCCCTTGTCCGCGGGTTCTTGAGCTGGGACAGGAAAGCGAAGATGGAAATGTTTCTCGAGTCTGACGTGGCTATGTTCAGAGGTCATTCCGTATACACAACCAAAAGTCAATGCAGAGGATGCTGACCCAGATTACTTCGGAATGATATCGCTACTAGGGGCCTTCGGTGGGCTAGGTAAGTTTGTGGATTCTGACCTCGTTGTCGAGTTCGCTGATCAATTTCTATCTCGCATACTCTTCTGATCCCTTCACAATCTTATTCGGACCATATATTTACTTGTTTGATACTTGTGTCGCTGTATCGCCGGGTTTTGCACTTCTTGGAATGATTTGTTAAACACAACCATCGCATCTATCAATATTTCTCCCGCCTCCCTTTGCTGCCTGTCTACCAACCGCATGTGGTTCGCAGTATTCCGTCAAAAATACGCTGTCTGGATTTCTTTCATTGCAGCATTGATTTCACAATTGACGGCGAAGACAACTGAGAAGGACCACCGCCAAGGCTCATCAGGAACCATTGCATTCACTTTGATGGGTGTTGTTATGCTCTACATGCAGGTTTTGTTGAAGAGCACGAACGACGCGATTATGGCCGAGAAGGACGCGTTGAATGCACTGGCTGGGTCCAACTAAAAATAAAATGATTAGATTCTCCTCTTTTGGTTAGTTGTGTGACAATGAAATTTCCCGTTGTTTCGTAGCAATTTCATTAGCAAATTCATCACGTTACAACTTTCAAGAAATCCTTCGGTCGAATGACTCTGCAGCTCACCAGCTGTGTTGTTGCTTCCTTGGTTGTGCTTGTTCAGTCACATGCAATCCTAGTCGAACCAAAGGCTCGTGACGGAATGGCGGTCGGGAACGGTATCAAATACGTAGGAAACGTTACCAACTACATTCCGGACCCTGCTTTTCCAATGTGCGCCGGCTTTCCTGCGGCCGCCACAGTTGCCACATACAACGCAGGCGATAAAGTAACTATAAAGTGGGACGTAACCATTCCGCATACTTCCGATCCCGGAGTTACTATCTCAATGCAATATGGGACAGAATCGGATTTTATTGTACTCACTTCTGGCGTGGATGATGCTTTGGGTGCCACTGCAGTCACTCTCCCGATGGATAAGTCGTCGAAAGCCGCAGTTCTACGTTTCATGTGGCAATCCAAGAGCGATGGTGGATTCTATGTTGGATGCTCAGATGTTACGGTCAACGGCCCAGCTGCTGATGCCGTTGTCTCGTCAATGGTGGGACCAACTGGTGCTACAGCCGCGCCAGCCTCACTTTTAACTATAACGGGTGCAGCTGCTACGTCTGCATCGTTAACTGAGAAAAGTTTGCCAGCTGTCACACCGTCTGGTGATGCTGGTGGCGTTACCTCTACCACGATGAAGGCCACGGCTTTCTCGAAATCAGAGGCAATGGATATAGCAATTAACATTTTCGTGTCTCTATTTGCTGGATTTGTTTTTTGATGACATTATTCATTCATTCGTGTGCAAATGCATTTGGGTATTTCTCTGTGAACATCTTTGTGGCGATCACATGCAGCAGCAGACCCCCGACCCGGTAGTCCAAACTGCCGAAATAGAAGAAGGCGGATTTGAACATGTACCTGCAGATGACATGACTGGTGCGATGGGAAACCTTGTGTCCTTCTGACTCACTTCTAAACGAACCCAAAAGGCAGCCGAGGAACCTGGTTCAGCCACGCTAGTGATACTGCCAGTGACATATCTTCATCTTCAGGATTTGTTGCGACGTCCCGTTCGTCGCGTGAAAAGCCGAGGCTTCATGAAAGCAACCTTCCCAGCGAAGTCACTCGAACATCAGCAGCCGCAATCAACATTTGGTCTTCCATCACCTCTGCACTCGGATGTGAATCGGAGACATGGGACCACGCTCCCGTCGTGGAGATTCCGTTGATGGCAGAAAATACGCGTTCAACAGGACAAGTCCAGCCCGAAAACGCAAATGATACCTTGAATCTGCAGGAGCAGATCATGCTAAGCAATGATCTTGAATTTAGCCATCACTTTCTTTCTCATCCGTGCGAAGAGGTATCTGAAGTATCGGATAAAGGGGCGACAGAACTTGTTAATGTGACCATGCCGTCTACCCTATTTGCTTCAAGAAGACGCGGCTGGGACTATTCAGACTGGGATAATTCTTCAAGTGAGTGATATCACCTTAACGCAAAACAGATTTACCAACATACCTCCCAGGGCCATCGCGAACGCCAGTATCTCAGCGATCTTCGTTGTCTGCAGCTTCCTCAAAAAATCGTACTTATTACTGGGCATTCACCTCAAATGCGAAAAAGTCATTGACAAAGTCGAAGCGGAAAAGTCCAGTCACGAAAGGGAAAAGCTCCGATCAATCACGACCTCAATTGTGCAACACTGGAACCCATCAAACGTTTCTTTTCGGCAGGTGGTTTTTCGCGGGGTTGATTTTGTCCCTGGTGGTTTCCCTTATTGTCATACAAGCAAGCTCAGGTAACAAGCAATGTAACTTGGACGCTGCCACAGCAAACCACAACCATTCGTTGATGATGCAGTTTCAAAAAGTGGCCAGTTATATCCTGAACTTGAAGTCGGAACCAGAAACCACATGCCCGCCTAAAAACAAAACACAAAACAATGTGAACATGAATGTTGCTGAGCCTACATTTGACCCAATTCTTGCACTCCTTGACAAGTCCTCTGATCCTATGATAGATATGATGAATGATTTAAAAAGGCTTCCAGAAGGAGTAAAGCTTTCGCTATCAGCTCACACTGCATTGTCCCTCGCATCAATAATAGAGGCCATGAGGCCAAGCGCAGTCGTGCCAGGAGTTACGCCCTTTGATGTGATCAGAGTTGGGGATTCACTTCGTGATTTGGCGATTTCATTGAACTCCGCAGCAGACGCCCTTGTGGTAGTTCAGACAGAAGGACACTTTACAGCGCGCAATATTGTACGCCTATTTCGAGGTCTCTTACGCGGAGTGGAAGGTGTCTATGATGCGATTCTTGAAGACTCTCAAAACACTGTGCACGATGCCCTCGCACCACAATTAGGAATCTTTGAATTGATGGTAAAATGGGCTGGGCTTTCCTATCCATTGTCAAATATATCAAATGAAAGTAGCAAGGGGTTAAAGGGTGCGGGACGAATGGCACATCAGGTTTTGAAAGAGAAGTTGGACGACGTATTGGATGAAATGGACTTGATGCTCAACAACCTGGAGATTCAAGTGTTTCAAATGATTGAACGGGGTCAAGTCGTTCATGCAAATTGGGTCTTTGCCAATAATCTTGCCGAGAGAGAACGCAGAAAGGTTGTTTTGGCGGTTCAGGACGTGAAGGGAGATTTGGAAAGGCAGAATCAGAGCAACCATGAATGGGTCAGAAAGTGGACTGAGTGGATCCGACATGAAGAGAGAAATTTGGAGGACAAGGCAACAGAGCGGTCTCTACGGCGCTTGGAAGCGGACATGTCCACTCTTTGCCGGGTCATTTCCAGCCTGAAGCAAATTGCTCCAGGGGTTGTTCAGATAGGAGATCGCGTCAAACAGATGCGCATCGGAGTGCAAAGATTCAGGGCAGAGTTGAAGGCAAGTGGGGTGACGTTTGGCGGAAACGTCCAGCATCAGATCGCACAAATGAAGGAGTTGATAACCAAACTGACTTCTGCTGTCTCCACCACATCTCATTAAGTAATAAGTGTTATGATAATAATTAATTAATACACTGGATGAGGAATCACCAGCGGAGAATCGACCTAGAAAACCGCAACTTTTTCCGCTATGGAGCCAGTTCGAAAACCGGCCACGAATGCAAGGAAGGAACCGTCCCCCGTTTCCGGCAAGCGCATTATCAACAAGAAAAAAGCCAGCACGGCGGACACCGTGCACTTTATGATCCGCATGGCCGTGATGGCCAACGGCTTCGGCCTGGCGTCCGTCACGGGTATGCTCGGGGCCATGTACCACGCATTCGGTGACCGTCGTCTCGGCAACTCGGTCGCGCGTGACGCATTGCGCGTGATTGGCGAGCCTTTGCTCAATATCCGTGCGCACGTAGTGGGACGAGAGAATCTCGCGGGAGCACGACCCGCTGTTTTCATATGCAACCACCAGAACATCATGGACATTTTCATGCTTGCGTACATGTTTCCAGACAATTGCGGTATCATGGCGAAAGACAGTTTCTTCTACATTCCGTTGATGGGACAGTTTCTCTGGCTCGCCAACAACATCTTTATTGATCGCGAGAATGGTAAAAGTGCTGCCAAGACCATGCAGTTTGTTGCCAGTGAGCTCAAGCGCAAGAACATTGGCATGTTCATGTTTCCCGAAGGTGTGGTGATCCTTTGTCGCGACTGCAGTCATCATCAACTCTGTACCCTGTTCCAACTTAACAGGCACTCGGTCGTACCAGACAGACAACTCCTTGCTTCCATTCAAGCAGGTATGAATTCAAGAATTAGCCTCGCCCTTTCTGGAGCTAACATCGCGCAAACGACAGGGGGCCTTTCGACTTGCCATTGAAGGACAGATTCCTCTCGTTCCAATCGTGATTTCAACCTATGGAGACGTGTGCGACGAAAAAAGAATGGTTTATAAGGGCGGAGATGTGACTATCAAAGGTAAATGCGTACGATGTGGACTGAGCCACGATCGCGTTACTCACAACATTCTCTTTCGTTATAGTCCTCCCACCTATTCCAACAGTTGGTAAAACCCAGAGCGACGTCAAGCAAGTGATGGACAGTACCCGCGAAATCATGCTCACCACACTCCGTCAAATCTCGCAACCAGTTCGCAATTCTTCCAAGTTATAACAGCGAATAAATTCAAATCACCGTCCCTAACATACATATATATATTCCGGAACATCCTTGCGCCCACACTAAGCGCACATCATAAAAAACCCCATTGATGATAATTTTCAGCCTGCACGTCATTTATTCAACGGCAGCTTAAACTTGATTTTAGTTGATGGATTGCCACCGCCAGCAGCTGCGTCCGCCCCAAACGCTGCCAAAGGCGTAGGCACTGTGGAAGGAGGTGCCAGCACGGATGCCGCCAACAATGGAGCAGAGACGCTCCCGACAGGCATCGTCTGAGACCGTTGAAACCCAGTGGACCCCCCGTTCCCACCACCTCCCCCTTTATTCCCACCCCCTGAATTCCCATTCACAAGGACACTACTGCTCCTCTGTAGCTCAGGCGCTCCCGTCACCGACGACGCCCCAGCAGTCCCATTCATAGCAGAAGACGCCGAAGACCCAGTCGCTGGATGCGCTGCCGCCGTCGACATCTGCCCTCCTTCCTCCCCCTTCCCTCCACTCCATACCATCATCCCTTTCACACTGAACAATCCCTCCAACACACCTCCACCTCCACCCCCGCCGCCAACCCCACCCGCCCCCCACAGACTCTCCCCGCCCCCCGTGCCCTCGCCGCCCCCACCGCTAGCGCCAAGCCCGGCCCCTGTACCGACCGCAAGCCCGCGCAGAAGCACCTGCCGCTCGCTGACAGCCGCGCCGACTGTGTGCTGGAACTCGCGCCGGTCCTCGAGCAGGCTGCTCGCGGGAGGGTTCGCGAGCGTACGCAGAGCGTACTGGTGCAGCTCGCGGGTTGCGCGCGCGAGAATTGGCGGGGCAGAAGGGGGTGGAGGAGGTTGAATCGCGGGCTTTCGGGATGGGCTAATGGATTTGGAGGAAGTGGACGACGCCGCGTTCATGGTTGAGGAGGGCAAGAGGAAAGATGGGACGGTGCATGTCGATGGTTGATTGTTTGATGATGCAGTTGCTGATGCGAATTCGGTAGGAGTTATTTGAGCAAGGTAAGGATGTTGGTGGGAGGATGATAGTTTTCGTGAGGTAGCAGACAAATCCACACCCTTTCCATCATCATCTTCTTCATCAGATCCTACTTCTGATTCCGAATCGGATTCATGCTGATTTCGTTCCGACTCTTGAGGCAGTTGATGAGGTTGTACAGTGGACGAAGGAGTCGGTAAAATAGAATTTGACGAATTAGAGGGTTGCAAAGAAGTGAGTGCTGGGCTAGGAAGGTATGCAGCCGGAGCGTCTATTGAAGGGGGCGGGGCTGTTCATTATGATTTTTGTTGGGAATCGGGTATGAGTGAAGTCACATAGTGCACGAACAGGCGCGATTTACAATAAAGGAAAGTACTTACGCACAGGAAAAGGCCCTGGCTTGATGCGTGGAAAGGATGAGGATGTTCCGTCGATGAACATGATGGGTATGGACGGGAGGGGTTGATTCGAGGAGGACAATTCAGCAGCTGATGAATTCGAAGTGATAGCCGGGAGCACCGATGAAGTTGGAGGAGGATTATTTTTAGCGAGGGCGACGGAGGCGAGGGCGGTCCTCCTGAGCTCAACGAGGGTGTCGTCGTCCAAGTCAGAGAGAGCGGCTGACACGAGCGAGGAGGAGAATCGAAGAAGTAGAGACTCTGCGCCACTGTTCGTTGACGTTGTCGATACTGTTGGTGTTGGCGTTGGTGTTGTTGTCGCGGCTATGGTTTCGTTGCCGTTGTGGTTGTTGGCAAAGTCAATGACGTTGCGACCCGGGTCGTGGTACTCCAAGCGGGCGACGCCGATGCCCTCGCCGCGCAGAAGACTCGCATCTGAGCAGGCGCGGGCGAGCGCTTCGAGACGCGCCCCTGCAATCTGCGCAAACAGCATTGCAGCGTGGCCCGTCGTCGCGTCGAAGCCGGCGTTACGTAGTGCTGTCGCGCAGCAGATCCCAACAAGCTGTATCGCGTGCTCTTCTGCGCTGCTGCTGTTCCCCACTCCCGCTCCAGCAGTTGCCACCGCACCAGCACTTATCCCAACCCCCGCCCGAACTCCACCCGTGCTCACCCCTCCTGTAACACCACCTGCACTCGACGTCTGCCACGCTCCGCTCCCCGTTATCTGCAGCGTCCCCGCATTCGGGTTCATGTCGTGAAGCGCGACAAACGGCAACGTCATCCTTTTCGCGCCAACTTTTCTCGCTCCCTATGTGTCAAACTCCTAATTCTTTCGTTCCCTTCCGTCCTTTCATAACAGACGATCATGAGAAAAGTATCTTCTCATCGCAGAATAAATAAGTGAAGTACGAAAGACAAGAAAACCAAGTCGCAAAAATTGAGAGGATGGACCACAACGACATCGCCAGACCCGCATACGAACGCAAAGGCCGAATCTCACGTTCAACAATGATACGGTTCATCACACTGTCATATCCTTAAACAATACTTGTCACCACAGAAAGAGGAATTGGCAGGAAAGTATTATAGATTTGAAATTGCTCGTATCAACAATAAGCATATTCTCTGTTCCTGCATTGAACCAGAAGTTGTATAAAACAGTGCCTTTTGCTCCAGCTTCCTTGTCCGTTCCTCGCTGTACTTTGGTTCACAGCAAGTGCCTTGCAAATGCTCCTTTTGAGAACTTGGTTGTAATGAAGATTGTATAATATGCCATTTGTCTTGTGAACAGCTTCCAAGAAAATACTTCAAATTAGGATTTTGACAGGTGAGGCAGATTTTGTTTATACTGATATTGCTTTGCATTTCGTGTACAGTTGCCGTTTTGAATGTTGAGTCTTAACGCATTTGCGTGCTTTGGACAAAGAGGCGTGTATATTTTGTGTCACACTCCAACTCCTTGCGTCAAGTTAATCCGACTGCTTGTCTCGATGGTCAGCTACATACCGCCATGTGTATAAAATTGAGAAGTATCCAATTGTTCATGGTGAAGTATAATTGAAGTCGTCGCGTCGGAAGGCTTGCTGAATCTTATGGAATTCGTCAGGATTGAGAAGCTGTTGCCAGCGAGTGCGGTCATAGCCCACTGGTTTGAAGGCCACGAGGAAATCAGAATCTGAGCCTTCAAATCTTTGTCACCACGGAATACTTGCAATGTCTCCTGCATTAATCTAATAAAAAAACTCGATGCAAATCACGCAGACTCACCCCAGTATACAGTTTTCTGAATCCCGATGAGCGCGTAAAGGCTAACATATGCATTCCACCAACCCCATCATTCTCAGTGTCCCTGATCACAACGTCATCCCAATAGGAACAGATTAACCCAACATCTCACGCAACCCCTATCTATTCTTGTCCAACCTCAAAGCAAGGGATTCAACTTAAAGAGGCGAGCACGCTCTCTTGCGAAATGACAGCGAAGAGCTTCAAAGCGAGCCCGAGTCCCGTTCTCGGAAAGAAATTTGAATGGGAAAGGCTTCAAAATGAGAGGAGGAAAATACTTTATTTAATGCAAATTTTGTTTTCACGCAGATGCCCACTGTCATAAAGAAATAAAGTCGGCGTGAGTGTGCGAATCGTTCAATCCATGTCATTAACGAAATTATGGCTTCAACTCGGATTGAAACATGCTTCATTCTTGACAACAATGCGTTTCTGTTGAAATGATTAAGAAAACGCGTTCAAAATGAGGATACGACCGAGTGGAGTGTGCGGTTTATCGGCAAACGTTTTGAAGTGTGGATTGTATCTCACATCTTGTTCTGGTGTTGATGGATGAGATATAGAATTAGATGGTTTCTGAACTGAGTTCTAGAACAACAAAGCGAATATAATTGCTCTCCAGAAGCTCATTGAGAGTAACCATCGCGTGGTGTTTTTGCAAAAGAACACAAGAACGCTTAAATGAATTTGCGCCCCCATAGGGAAATCTGAGCCACGGAAGGTTTCTAAAAGGAACAGACATGGAGGCCATGTGTGAATGATGGGAATTTCTGGAACAGTAGATGTGTTGTCATTTTCTTTTGGTTTGGCTTTAGTTTATTTTCGGACGTTTTCAAGCAACACACATGTTCTTCGTCCAAATAGGCGTCAGTGCTCGGAACACACTGTAGATTCTTCTCATTGTTTCCTATTACACAGGGCTGCATGATTAGCGGAGCGTTAAAGTCAAGGCATCCTTGTCATCATGCAGCAGAATTAATGACGAATCTAAAAAGGCGTAGGTGCGAGTGGAGCATGATTTGTTGCTGTTGCTGTTGATGGAGGTGGCAGTGTTGCGTTGGATGAAATTCCTTGGAATTCACAGCTTGTGCGCATTTTCGACGAAAGTGCTTTCGCATTTTCACAATGATTATTGAAAACAAGTGAAAAGGAAAAAAAGGAGTTCTAAAAAAGACCGGCAAGTTCACGATCACCAGAATGATAGCACTCCAAGCATGCTACAAGGTTGGCCAGCTGGTATATCACCAGCAAAGAGGTCCGGCTATGATCAAACAGGCCAAACAGCACATCTGTCCGGTTATTTACCAAGTCGCAGATTTCCTAAGAGGCAAGTCGGATAGGTTAGGTTTGGCAAGAGTATAAGTTGCGCTGTGATATAACATCAAAACTCACGTTTAAACCTTCCGTCGCGTCCGCTATCATATCCCCGCCACTGTCTTTTTGTTCGATGAATGTAAATGTGGCAGAGGATTCTGGATAGTTCCAACCAACTTCACACTTGAACACAAAAATGGTACCTGCGTTTTCGCGCTTCGTCAGAATAAGATAAAATAATTTAAAAATACAACCAGACACTCACTTTTACAGTCAATCGACACAAGCCCATCAATACCATTCCGATTCTCCTCCTGAAATCCAGGTTCGTGTTGGCCAAAAGCGTGAATACCAGTAAATAAGAAAGCCAAAAACACTCACATCTGCCACATCCTTCCACCCTACAACACGACCCCATCCCCGTCCTGGCTTCTGCGTGATCGGAACAGGCAACCCAACCCGCCCATCTCCCGGCGCAACCAACGCCCCCAACGCGTCTGCAGCCTCCCACAACACTTGCAATCGCCGCCTGACAAGCCCCACGACGCGGTCAAACGCACTCGCAGCCGCCGATCGAGCACCCGCCTCCCCCATTGCCGCATCCCCCTCAAAGAGCAGCGGCACCCCGCCTATGGTCCCGCAGAGAGATTGTACCCACGTATATGCGTGTCCCCCGGCCTCCTTGACATTGAAAAACGAAGCAGGCAGAAGTTTGCCTCTGTCCCCGGCATCACCCCCATTGCGTCTACTACTGTTACCCTTTCCTTGGCCATCTATGTCGTCCCTGCCGCTGCCACGGATTCTGGGATCTTCCAGACCTAAGTCGTCCGGCTGCAACAGGCACGCGAGACTGAACGCGTACTTGACGGCGTGCTTGTGTGTGCTGGCGATTCCGGTGAAAACGGGAGCCTCCACGACGGCAATGTCCAGTTTGGGCAAGTAGAAAAAATGCAGCGTGACCGTATTGGAGGGTGCTGAGCCTGCATTTTGGGTGAGTCCATAGCTGAGTGCGATGATGGATTTTGGCGAGCAAGCGAGACCTTGCTTCCTGAGACTCACCTGGAACTATGAAAGTGACTTTGACAGACATGTCGTGGCGTTTGTTGTAGGCAGATGTTGACGAAGTGAGGGTCGCCGCCTTTACTGTGCCATTCACAGCAGAATCCGCATCCACGCCTCGATCCCGTCCAACGATTTCGAACGTGATTTGATCATCTGTGAATCTGTCAGCAATCTTGTAAACGATCATGCAACGCACCATCCTCTGCTAGGGTATTGTAATTTACAATCTCTTGATAGAGTACAAAAAGGGGTCGAGCCAGCAATTGCGCATCCACCGCCTGTTCGCGTCGCCGCGTAATAGGCATGCCAAACCGCTCCTGCAGGGGAATCGTAGCTTTCAATAAGACCTCCATTTCCTTGTCAAGGGCCTCCAACTCCGCACGCTTCTCTTCATTCTCCTTCATGATGCGCTCTTTCATGACCAACAAGGAGTCTTCGTCTGTTTTTAGCCTGCAAAGGTTGTGAGTACGCCCAAGCAATCTTACGAGATAGCTCAAGAATTTACCTCTTCCGTTCTTTCAGCTCAAACTCCAGCCGGCGAAGCATGAGTGCATGCGCCGCATCGTTTACAGGGTTTCCATTAGAATCAAACAGGTTGGCCGCCGCATCCACGTCTGCGTTGGCATTCAAATCCTTCATCCCAACGTCGGCCATGGCGTCAAGCAACATGGTGTCCTGTCCCTGGGATGCAGCCATCCGCTCGAGCGCGAGAAACTGCGCAAGGGGCATGAGGGGTATATCCTGGTATATGGACCTTAAAGCAGGAGAGACAGAGTCGTCAGCGTGAGTAACACACAACAAAAAAAGGAGGCAAGGAGTACGCAACTCGAAAGCGCGCATCTTTGCAATTTCGCGCCGCAGATGGTCGCGCTCGTACATGAGGTTACGCTCGTGAAGCGCGGCGGCGTCCAGCGCGGCCTTCGCGTCGGCCGTCTGCGCCTTCGCCGCACGCGAAGCCGCGTGCGACGCACGCGAGAGTTCCAGAAGCGCCATGAACGAGGCCGCCGCCGTGGCCGCGGCTCCGGGCGGGGCAGGTGGCGGAAGCAGCGGGGGTGGTAGGGTAGTGACTGGTACAGAGCCGGCACTCGACGCGCCCAGACCGCCTGGCGCCACTGCATTCGCATTGTTTGTGTTGGGTCGCGCGTAGGCCGTCTTCTTTACGGGTGCCGGTGCGGGAGTAACAGGTGTTGCGCCAGTTGTTCCAGAGTTGCCTTGCACGGTGTTCGCGCCGTGGACACCGTTCGCGGTCCCATTCCCACGTGATGGGTCAGCATTCGCCGTTCCTGCACTGGCAGCGAGGCTCTGTGCGGACGCCCGAAGTGTGGTAAGAACTTGGTCTTCATCCATGTTTCCCAAACTTTTATTTTTCTTTTCTCTGGTCTCATCACTTCCTCTTACCAGCGGGAGCATCAGCCTTGGTTTTCTAGTCACGAAATTCCAGTTACTAAGGTTGCAGGGCCAATCATGTATAGAGGACGGCAGGCTCACCTTGGCTCCGTACTTGGAACGACCCTTCATTCTGTTGACCACTCCTTGGCAATCCAATGCACCGCGAATAACCTTGTAGCTATGTACAGGGATAAATTCATAAGGATACAGTCACGATTCGGCTCTCGTCCAATCCAGATCGACACTCACCGAACACCAGGACAATCCGCCACACGGCCTCCACGCACCAACACAACCGAGTGTTCTTGCAGATTGTGTCCCTCTCCCGGAATGTAGGCCAAGACGACCTTCCCCGTCGTCATACGCACACGGGCAATTTTACGCTGGGCAGAATTTGGCTTTTTCGGCTTGACTGTGAATACCTTGATGCATACGGCACGACGTTGCGGGCATCCGTTGAGGGCTGGAACGGCCGGCTTCTTTGCGCGAGGCTTGCGCGCGCCGCGCATGGCCTGGTTCAACGATGCGTATCCGCGTGCGGGCATCGAGTGCAGAGAGAATGCAGATGCAGCGGAGGGTTTCGCGGCGGAAGCTGCCTTCGTTGCAGCGGGTGGAATGGTGGAGGCGGTCCGGCTCATCGGTGCGATAACGAACGCATTCAGACTCAGGCGCGAAATGGCTGCAGACAGCAACCCATTAAGCATGCTGTTGCTTCGTGAGCTGCGCATGCATTCGGTGCCGCGCGATCGGAGCGTGCTTGCAAACATTTCCTTGTCTGCAGAAAAGCGAAGGAGGATCTTTCTGCACCTTTCCTCCTTTTTTCACCATACCATCAATATCCCCTTTACCAGTTATTTCAAGACATAAATGTCAAGCTGGCGTGCTGCGCGGCAACAATGTGGATTGGATTGACTTTCAGCAATGGCTTAAAAAAATCAACGACTCCACTGACGGCCGTCCGACGAAGACTTTCCATCCGTGTTCATGTCGCCTCCGCGATTCTTGACATAAAACTCTTTTCCTTCCTGCTGGGCCTTCTTGAACCCGCTTCCAAACTGTTTCCCATTGTTCTTCCGCTGAGCCCGGTCCGTCTTGCCGCTTGCCCCAATCAGCAAGTTGTTCACCTTGGGTGGAACCGTAAACCCAAACGCCTTGGCAACTTTTTGCAGGTCCAGCGCCGTCACATCAAACACCTTCTTCAACGCATGCGACGCGTACGCTTGCAGGTAACTGCGGTAGCCGTCCGTGGCGCTCTTGTGTAGGTAGTAGTTTTTGGACACCAGCTTCTCCAGCTGCGACTGCACGTTCGCAATCTTGCTCGGAGGGAACTGGTACTCGTTGAGCGGGACCTTAGCGTGTTTCAGGTACCGCAGGAAGCCCAGTTCACTGGGAAGCAGGAACAAGAGAGCTCGTCCGTTCTTGTTGGTGCCTCGCGCCGTACGTCCCACGCGGTGAATGTAGTCCTGCATGTCACATTGGCCATCAGTCCAATGCTCCATCCGGAGACCCCGACAGAGAAAATGGGCCTCTCCACGCA
Organism: Chytriomyces sp. MP71; assembly: GCA_025201725.1. Lineage (NCBI taxonomy): Eukaryota > Fungi > Chytridiomycota > Chytridiomycetes > Chytridiales > Chytriomycetaceae > Chytriomyces > Chytriomyces sp. MP71. Next base: position 52,616 of record MU614584.1, read on the forward strand.
AAATGAAACAAAAAACTCAGGAAACTCAACTCTTGGATCATCAGGGGGGTCGTACTGAATGATCCAGTCCACAGCAGGAATGTCGAGTCCTCGCGCAGCCACATCTGTACACAGCAAAATCCCGCTCTCCGCATTCACAAACTCAAAGAACGTGTTGGTGCGCTTCTGTTGTTTCTGCCGCCCGTGCAGGTCCAGCACGGGAAGATCAATGTAGTTGAGTAGCTCCGCATGGTACTTGACGCTGTTGCAGCTGCTGAAGAAGACGATAATCTTCTTTTTCTTCATGTTCTTCTTCAGGAACGTGAAGAGCACCAAGAACCGACTGTCCGAGGGACACACCACGTAACCTTGCTCCAGACCCTCCGCAGTCGCTTTTTCCTTGTGTTCGTCCACATTGATGTACAGGGGTGCTTTCTTCAACGACACGCGAGCAAGGTCGCTAACCTTGGTGGTTTGCGTGGCTGAAAAGAGCAGCGTCTGGCGCTCTGGTCAAAAGCATTAGAAGGCCAGAAGCAAGCCGAAATAAGTACAAAATAGATGAAGGATGTGGGGCTAAATATGGAAAAATGAGGAGGAGGAGGTATGTCAACCGAATACCTATAACGACATCGCGTAGGGAATCTTGGATGTCGCCTCAAACGACGGATTCAACTTATCTTGCAAGAAAGGAATTAAAATTCCAGTAGCCCGTGTGCGAACCACTCCATTTCCAAGAAGGAGAAATAGCTGCACAGGCACATTGCATGGTGGTATGCACCAAGAGAAGTGTGGGAGGAAAACAGAACAAGACTGGGCAAGGAGCATGGGTGGGTCATTGTCACTCACCCGAAGGAAGAATCTTGATGATTTGATGCATTTCCTCCTCGAAACCCGCTTCCAGAATTCGGTCCGCCTCGTCAATCGTCAAGATTTTTAGGTTCTTGAAAATAAATCCCTTCGTGTTTTGCAAGTGATCCAGCAACCGTCCTGGTGTTGCCACGAGCAGGTTCACTCCTTTGGCCAGCCGCTCCGCCTCCGACTTGCGATTCGCACCTCCCATCACGATTCCAAACGTCTGATGGTGGTGCTTGAGAAGCTCCTTGGCAACTCCAAAGATCTGGAGCGCGAGTTCGCGCGTGGGAGAAATAATGAGGACGCCCGTGCCGTTGCGGGGCTTGAACTTGAGTCGGCAGAGCAGCTCAATAGCGGGGATCAAGAACGCCAGCGTCTTTCCGGAGCCTGCATTCATGGATCGATTCCGTTCAAACTCCTGCACAGTGATAAAACCGCCAGCAGGGAGGAAGCACCTGTTTTGGCGGCACCCAGAATGTCGCGACCCGTCATGGCAGGAGGGATGCTTCGCGCTTGCACTTCCGTCATGGTAGTGAAACCCAGCTCGGCAATGGCCTTGGCCGTATTCTCCGTCACCTTCAACGCAGTAAAGTCGAGTGAAACGGGTCCATCAGTGCTTGAAGAGGCGCCTGTCACACACACACACATATTCAGGATCGTCTCGATGAAGGGTGCGGGATGGATACATACCTTCCAGCTCCGAGAGAACATCCACACTGGACTTGCTGACGGGTGCCACGATGTTGGATTCCTCCACTTCTCCACCTTCCTCCTCGCCGTCATCGCCCCCTAGATCCTCACCGTCCGCTTCATCGTCTTCCTCATCCGGCTCCTCATCATCGTGGTCTCCATCAAGACTCTCGCCATCCCCATCCGCAAAGTCCTGCTCGTCCTCAGCTTCTTCGTCCTCCTCCACGGGTTCCACGGGTTCTGGCACCCTTTTCTTGCCTGTACTCCCGTTGTTAGTCTTAAGCTTTTTATACTGTTGCACGGGCTGCGCTGGGGTAGCGCGTTGCCTTGCAACTTGGGTGGTGGCCGGTCGCTTCATGGAACGTTTGGGAAATAGTCCAAAAAAAAGAAAGAAAGGTGGTCTCACGATAAACAGAGCAAACCGACGCGACCTTGGGAGTTGTCGCCTCCCTTCCGAACTCCCTTTCTTGCGCGGCACCACTCCCAACTTGTCTGTTCGTTCACAAGTTGGACATTTGATGAACACATGGATTGGCTAACGCCAAGACATACTCGCTAGTCGATGATAAATACCTTTTTTTGGGTGCCAAAACGTACAGGCATGGAAATTTAATAGGAACCGAGATTAGATCCATATTGCTAAGGAATACAGAACGAAATACTGCTGCAATGAACGGAATCTATTGGTCTAAAGCCTCTTTGCGATTGTTTGTATCATAAATATCGATATTCATTGAGTTGTGGGACCTGCCTGCTCTCAACCCCTTTCGATTTGAAAAAAAGTGAGCGTTGGTGAAGATGCAGCCCCCTTGCCCCAGCACTCCACGCCCATCACAACCCTTCGACCATCGGACCGTCCCTGAATGGAACGTCAGGCATCGTAATCATCGAATTCGTACGAGCTTGCGGCGTTGGCGATTGAACTGGATGGGGACGAATTGATCTGGACTCTGGGTTCCGACGAGGCATGGGTGACAGTTGCAACAGATTTGCCTCTCGCTCTCTGGACTAAATATGCACTCGACTGCTCAAAGTTGGGACTCGCTACCCACATGGAGATGGGTACAGGAGGTGTTTGCATGTGTGGCGCTTGTGTGATGCACGTCAAGAAGTTTCAACGCTCGAACGAATCAACCTCATGCAATAGAATGCGCGAACCTGCTGGGAGGATGGGGACTGTTTCGAATGGATTCATGCCTTACCCTCAGCAATGCGTCCATGCTCTCCTTTTGAAGTTTGCCTCTAAATACGTCAACTTTCTACTAGATCTGCAATGGCTGAACAGACCGAGAAGGCTTACCAGTTCCAGCCTGGAGTGTTCCAGAACTCCAAACTTGCTGCCAAGAAGAAGGCCGGTGCCACCAAGAGATGGTACTGCGACGTTGGTCTTGGCTTCAAGACCCCGAAGGAGGCCATCGATGGCACATACATCGACAAGAAGTGCCCTTTCACCTCTGGAACCATCAGCATCCGTGGAAGAATCTTGACTGGAGTCGTTGTCTCGAACAAGATGAAGAGAACGATCGTCATTCGCCGCGAGTACCTGCACTACATTCCCAAGTACAACAGGTTCGTGATGGCGCGTTCTTGTCTCTTATTTTAGACGACCATTCTGATTTTCTGCTGTGCAGATACGAGAAGCGCCACAAGAACCTGTCTGCTCACTTGTCCCCCGCTTTCATTGGTGTGGAGGTTGGTGACCAGGTTACTGTTGGTCAGTGCCGCCCCATCTCCAAGACTGTTCGCTTCAACGTGCTCAAGCACCAGAAGAAGATTATTAAGGGTGTTGGTGCCAAGCAGTTCACCAAGTTCTAAGGCGTGATTCGTCTCGAATGTGTGAATGAGTTTGTTTTGCCACCACGTTTCATTTGCTCTTCTTCGAGGTTATTGATGAACGGTCAATGAAATCCATTGCGTAAGAGCCTTTTAAGAGCCTTTAATTGGATGTGTTTCCGAAGACCTCCATAAGCAATTCCTTGTGGAAACGTTCATGTTCCTGTTCGAACAGAGCGTGTCCTGCTTGTGGAAACGCAATAAATTTCGCACCTGGAATGCGAGACCACAAGTATCTTGAGTTGGAAGGACGGATCATGATGTCCTGCATGCCCACGAAAACCGTCACCCGCGTTTTCAGACCTACCGCCCGAAGGTCGGCAGGAGACATGAAGTGAGTCGCTACAGCTCTTGTTTGCGCCCTGCGACCTGCGACTGTCTGCTTTGTCTTTCCTGTTGATCGCTCCAGAATGTACTAACGATTTTCTGACTTGTGAGGTACCATCTGCCATTTTCTGCCACGATGTTGCTTACCCTGGAAATGAATTCGCCATTTGTCGAGTATCCAGAGTAAATGCTTTTCGGCGGAGGCGACGCCATCAACCATGATTGCGGAAATGTGCGAAGTATCATGAACTTGATGAGATCACATTGGGTCTTCACAGGAATCAGGCCCAACGCAGCCTTGAGCAAGATCCAGAGAAGAGGAATGGACGGTAACAGATTCCACCTGTACAAATCGCGTAAGTAACGTCTACGCACTTTCCAATGCGCGTGCGCACCAACCCCCCGCCGAAGTATTTATAAGCGCCAGTCCTTTCAAGGTATTGGAGGGCATGCGAGACACGGCTTGCAACGCCGCCATTCCGCCCATGGAGAAGCCAATGAGAAACAGGGGGATCCTGCCATGAGAGTTGAGGAGCATGAAGGGTGCCAACATGCGATCACCGATCCGTGTGAGCGTCCCAGTGCAAATGAGAAATGAGGGCAGCAATGTCGGCACCGAAGCGCGTCATTGTCGGCGCGCGCAAGGCGTCGGAGGATTGGTCAGAGTCGCCGACGCCGCGGTTGTCGAAGACGACGATCTGCGATGCGCCGTCTTGAAGAATTCAGGTGTTCCTTGCATACCAACAGATAAGGGGCACGCGTGCGACAATACCTTTGAGGTAGTTCAGGGCGAGACCCCACATTCGGCACGACTGCGACACCCCGTTCACGAGCACAATACGTCGGCGCGTGTGCTCAATATCCGCCTCACCGTGCATCTCATAGTATAGCCGCGCAGACGGGCCGCTAGTATCCGCCTCTGCAACAAAGGTGCCACATCGGACTGGTGTGTGCACGAACAACATTCCACTAAGAAACCGGGCACACAGAATACTAAGAATGATGATGTATACTAAATTTAAAATACTTTCTTGTATGTCCAACTTGTGAACGAACATACAAGTGGGGAGTGGTGCCGCGCAAGAAAGGGAGTTCGGAAGGGAGGCGACAACTCCCAAGGTCGCGTCGGTTTGCTCTGTTTATCGTGAGACCACCTTTCT
>MU614584.1:57466-68752 GCA_025201725.1 Chytriomyces sp. MP71
CGCCCCATCTCCAAGACTGTTCGCTTCAACGTGCTCAAGCACCAGAAGAAGATTATTAAGGGTGTTGGTGCCAAGCAGTTCACCAAGTTCTAAGGTGTTTTTTGGCTGGGGTGAACGGAAAGCCTCCATTAGGGTATAAATTGGATGCTGATGTTGTAGTCTTCAATACAAAGGTCCTGCACATGTTTATTGAGATGATGGAAGAATGAAAACCAAATCGGTTGAATCAACCAAGTCTGTTCCCCTGCAGTTTGTATAAACGTACTGCATTTTCACCTCTCCGAAGTGGACAGAAGGGGCACTTCCTTTTTGTTTACCCGTTGGACTATGAGGTTGCTTCTTGTTACTCCAGCGATACAGTCCCAAAGGAATGAAGTTCCTTTTCAACATGTAAACCATTAGGTCAGCGTATTTCCGACCGTGCAAATTTTCGGGCAATTTCACTTGAATTACTGAAGAAGCGAGGGCGGTGACTACATCACCTAAATACGGGCGGAAGTAGGATTGCGCCAGCAGGGAATGCAAAAACGAAACTGGAACAACTCGCCCCATAGCAAAATTTTTGTCGAAGTGATGTCCAGTGGAAGGGGCAAATCCTGATTCGCTCAACTCTGCTTCCTCAACGAGTTTTTGTAAGTATGCTGCTGACACCGAGGATGAACCTTTGCCAGTTGGCCCTTCGGCTGAATCCACACTCTCTAAGTTTGGATCTTTATCGTCGTCATTCGTTTCTTTCATTTCAGTTGTGTTTATTTGAAGAATAGGTCTCGAGCTGGAGGATGAGACATGACTGGCATTATCTTCTACAGCAATGGATTTACTTTGGAGCCTATTAGAGGATGATGCTAGCAATGTGACCGGTTTATAGCCCATTGAGCCCATGCGACTGGTGCCACCAGATTCATAAGGCCATATAAATTTATACAGGCGGTATAGGAAAGTTTCCTGGTCTGCGCCAGCCTGCCGAATCTTTTTGTATAAGGTTATCCTGTCATGAATACTAAGAGTGTAGTTATTCAAAATCGATTGCATTCTCAGATAGTCCGTGTTCCATTCTATGTTCCTCTGACTGACATTGAAATATTTTACATTGGCACCGCTGACTAATTCAACTATGAAGTTTGTGCCGGGCCATTCCTATCAAAACCGACGGAATCAATACGCAAACTTTAATCTCGCAGAGCTTACCTCCTGAATCATTTTTATAATGAAAATGGAACTAGCGTCTGGAAGGATGTGGGCATGCTCCGCTTTTGCTGAAGACATTATCGGAGTTGAAAAAATGACAACGCGTTTACAGGCATTAATTCCAGCTAAGAGTAAACTTGTCTTTTTCAACGGTGTCCCTTTGAGAATTTCGATGTGCGAATCGGCGAAAATATCAGCCCAAATACCTCCTTCGCTTTCAACGTTTTCTTCTTTCTCTTGTTGGACAACTTCGTCCATCAAGCAGACAATTCTAACCGGCTGGTATGTGCTTTCCAACGTCGGTTCCATATCAAATTCAGCCTTTCGTATTGATGAAATAAAATGACGAATACCGCGAGCTGTAACATGACCACAAAGAATTATGTGATTCGAAAGCTTGCGCGAGCTGTTCAATTGTTCACTTTCAAGACCAGGTGTTAAGTTCATAGGACTGGAGAGCTTATCTCCCACGATTTCATGCGCTGGAACAGCCTCAGGCGCAGTCTCCAGCCTCCCGTCGATTTCGGCTTCAAGCTCGAGAATTTCCAAATGTTCGCGTGGAATCGCGTCTTTAAATTGAATAGCGAGTCGAAGTACAACTTCGTCGCCACCGCTAGTGAGACAGAAAACAACGTCATCTCCGCGGAGAACATATTCGTTTCCGGGGTTGAGCCTGAGGCGACCAACGAAAAGACCGGATAGAGACATTACTGCAAATATAGTTACATTAAATGTCCGGAAAACTGTCTCCACAACTTCTTCCCATTTGATTTGACTAAGTCCTGGTGGAATCCGGAACGAGAAAACTTGATTTGCGGCCCCCAGTGTATATTCATACACCCACGGCTCATTCTCAGGTGCAGCAGAACTATCATTCGAATAGGTAGAAATCATGTTCAAGACAAGTGCTAAGAATCCGGGAACAAGGCATTCTCTCGCGAGAATCGACATCGTCACTTTATCTGAGCAAAGCACCCGATCACAGCCACAATGAATACTTAGATCCTCAGAGCGAATATCGAGGACCTCTCCCAAAATTGTAATACCAGGATACATTTTTTTGGTTACAAGTGCCTGCATCAAAATTTCAGCATCTGCTCCTCGTGTGACGCGAATTTGCTCATCTTCTTGAACAGAAATTGAGCCAGACGACTCAGATTCTATACCCTCGTTGATCAAGAATAGTGCAGTCGCATATTTTGCAGAAGCACGTTTTAAGTCTGTTGCGGATAATGCTGAACCACACAAATAGCTGATGCGGCTTCTATAGCTGGGATGTCTTAACAATCTTCTCATAAACAGATTTGGTTCTGTTTGGGAAAGAATGACAACTTTTGAAGTTGTATCCGCTGCAAAGAATTCTCTACAGAAATCAACTATAACCGCATACGACGCGGAGCCTGCGATAATGACGTGCGCAGCACTACGAGAAGGAGAATATCTTGCTCTTTGGTATTGTGAACTGGCATTGTATATCTCAATGATCCGTCCCGTCTGAATTGGGACGTATATAATGACGAAAATAATGAGAAACATGACAACAATGCGAGAAGGGATTGATGACGGGGTCAAATCCCCAAATCCGATCGTACTTTTGTATATTCAGATTCAGCGATCGTGTAAGAATGAAGTTCTGGTCTTACCTGAAGGTCACCATGATGTAATACAAACTGTCATGCCAAAAAACCAACGACGGATCAGATTTTTTTGACTGATTCAATGTTTCAAGAGCATTTATGACACTTGCAGATAGAAAGATGAAATTGCAGAAGGTCAAGCAAGCAATTGTAAGTTCTCTTGTTTCTTCCGTTTCGGAGAAGGAAAGCAGCCGGTACGTCCTCAGGATTCTTGATGCACGAAGAATTCGAAGCAGTCCCAGAAACCAAATGAACTGAGAATGTTCACGAACAAATAGATAGATAAAAGGGGGAACGATTGAAATCAAGTCAATGAGTGAGGATATGTCGAAATAAAATGCAAGTCTATCCTCTGCAATATATATGGAAATGGAATAGTCGATAAGGAACATTGCTGCTAGAGCCACGTCCAGGTATTTGATGCTAACATAGAAATTAACTCTTTTTGAAAATGCGAATATACACTTACAAGACCTTTTCTTCATTTTGGATGGCATAAGTTAGGAAAACATAATTTATGATACTGACAAATGTGCATGCGACTTGAAATATCATCCAGAAGCGACCGAACGTGGAAGTGGTGAATGAGCGCCGAACTGCCTCTGGAGAAAAATTGTCAGTCCATGTCTTTTGAGTTTGTAGATGGAACGCAGCCAGATAGTTCTCGGCCAAGAAAAGCGGCCGAGATATTAACGTCGGAGTAGGCTCTTCGTCCTCCTTTGATTCCAGATTCTTTCCTTTGACTGGCGATTTTCGAGAAGTTTTTTGGATCCTTTTCTCCAACTGCGGCTGCCTATTAGTATCTTTACAAGGATAACAGAAGTAATTCTACCTTCTTTTGTTCCTTTCTGATTTTTCTGATATCATTTAAGTCGTCATACCCGCGATTGACTGTGAACCCCAATTGAGCTAAACCCAACTGCTGCAAAGGGTCATCAAGCAGATCTTCATCTGCCTCAATTTTAAAATGTAGACTGAACTGAACAAGGCTGTTTTATCTTACCGAATCCATACTTCCGCGATTGATGAAGCTTGTACAGGTACTTGATCAGACGCGCCGCAAGTATGCATCCAGGAATCAACACAAACGGCATCCAGAGCAAAATATTATATTCTTCTGATTGGGCAACAGCCGTCAAGACATCTTCTAGCGTATCATTCGAAAATTCGCGGGTGGAGTTGAGCTGATCAACCTGTATGTCATTCATTTTGAGTGACAATTTTTTAATTTTTTTTTTTTTTCCTCACTTCAATCATCATCGAAAAGTAATGTGGGATCGGTCTCCAAATCCACTTCATATTGGGCTTGCAACGGTTGGTATCCAGCCCGTTGATTCACCTGCTGCCGCACCCAGTCGTATCCCTCCCGCGCCTTACTCAAGCCAATTTCTACTAGACCCATGGCGATAATTGTGGATGTTCGAAGGAAGTAACTTGTCTTTTGTAACCAATCAGGAGAGGCGTTTTGCTGCAGTTCCTCATCATGATCCACGAGTCTTTCAAAAGAAAGTTATGACTGACTATATCTTACGAATCAAAATTGAATCTACCTAATGCGACCGCCACGCTTTTTGTGAATCACAAAATACGAAACTGCGTAGGGAATTCCGAGAACGGCGGCGAAAATGCCCAGCCAGCCAGAGAAGGATATGGGATTCGCTAAAAAATCGAATCGCATCAATATCACCAAACCCGAAATCATTGAGTAAACATACCGCACGACTCGACGCGGCCGACATCAAAGGCGACGCCCCCCTCACATTTGGAGCCCTTAACTTTTACGTATCCAGTTTGGTATTTCATTGTTCCCCTAGAACAGACAGGAGCTGGTGCAACATAGCCTTGGTTTGCCGTGCATTGATTCGTGGAGTTTCTGCTATACCCAGTATCGCAAGTAAAATCATCTGCAGTGCATTGGCAGGCCTTGACAACGGTCACAGGAGACTCAAAGAACCCTTTCGTATGACACTCCTTCTCTGACTTGCGACGAAAATATTGAACCTGATAGAGTGATGAGAAGACAAATTGGTGCTAGGGAGACCAACCTGTTGACCCAGCATACAGCTTTCACCTTCACTTTTCTCACCAGTTGGGCTCCAGCTTTCAAAATCGCTATTGATGGGGTCATCCTTCAGATTTTTACATTCCCGGGACCAAGCTTTGGTGAAATCCACGTGAATTGCAGCATATGCATGATCATTGCTTCCGCCAGAGATCTTGCCGTAAATGACAAACAGAGAAGATGCCCCGTATGGTTCAGTCAAAATATTGGAGACCCGCAGCCGTCCACCATTTAACTCGGAACCAATCTTAATGGTCTTAAACGTTTTCCCATGATTGAGGGAGTACCGTAGCTCGTCAACAGGAGCTTCATCGTTTGCAATCAAAATAATGCCGCCTTGGTCACCAAACTCATATAAGTGAGCATCTTTCGTAACTTCAGTCCACGTAAGTCCTGCATCACGCGTCAAGAAGGTGCTGCCGTCGTTTCTATCCTTCAAGTAAGATCCAACGTTTCCGACGCCCATCATGAAACCAACAGCTGACTCAGATGAGAAAAGATCGTTAGAGTCACTTCTCTCCGTGAAATGATGCAAGTTCAAGTAACAATCTGAACCGCAGTCGTAGGCTTTGCCATCACTCCCAACTGTTTTGGTGAATTTAAGACCCAACCATTCACACGCGGCGAGCTTGAAAACTCACCACTTGGTGCTGCCAATGGTTTCCAAGAGTCACCATCATTAAAAGTAATCTGCGTGCGAACTTGCTTGGGAGTGCCAGAAGTTTTGACCAGGTCCTTGTTGATAACGGCGTTGGCCAACCCAATGCCACGAATTCCGAGTACCTTTTCAAAGTCAGTGAAGCTGTTGAACATTGCGAAATCAGCGCAAGAGTAAGGATAAGGAAGGGACGACGTACCCTTTCTTGTCTTGATTTACAGCATCCAGCGAAATCTTGAATCTTTGAGCTGCATTATCGATGCTTTTGTACAAAGTACCGAATTCTGCACCTAAATCCTTGCTACCAAATACTTCAACAAACGCGGGCCCGGTTGATGCATCCAACAAAGTGTAGCCGTAATCTGGGAACTTTTCGTCATCTTCAAAAGTTCCGCGAGTCCATGTAACCGAATCCAACGACGAGAAAAGCTTCATTTCTGACGCCCCCATCTCCAGCTGAGCAGCAATCATATATTCGCCCGCGGTTGCGTAGCTGATGGTGGAATCCAGTACGGTTGTCCATGATGCTCCAAGGTTCGTACTTCGCTTCAGCTTTCGAGCGGTTGTTGAAGCTTTCATTGCGTGCTGGTTACCAATTGTAACATCAAACCCTTGACATAGAATGGTATCTTTCGAAGGCCTGGCGAACTCTGGCTCTCTTGCAAATGAACACTTGGTAACGTAGGATGCTATCTCCTTCCAGCTATATCCACTGTTTGTGGAAACGTAGGCGACAGAGTGGCAGTTTGGCGAGATTGCACTGTCACAGTCTTTCTGGCCAATCCACAGCAGATACGAGCTTTCTGTTGCATGAGTCGAAATTGCATCTGCGCCCATTCGATTGGCCAGGAGAGGCACATTGAATTTGTTGAAAGTCTTTCCCTGATCCTCAGTCCAGAACTGAGTTGTTGAGTCATCGTCGATGATATATGCTCTTGATTTTGATCGGTATGGATCGAGAAGAATTGACTCATAGTCTTCGGCTTTCAGTTGTGGGGGCCGAACCCAGGAGGCGCCTGCGTCCCTTGAAACGTGTACTAGACCAAAATCATCTCGCATAACGATAGTTGAAGACTGATTGAAATAAAAGTACGACTGAAGAGGATGCTTCATGATGCTCGAAGTCAATTTCACTTCGCCAGAACCTGACTCCACATCTCCGCAAACTCTTTTCACCTTTTGGGATTTATCCAAACCCCCTTTGCACTTTGAAAGAGGAATTTTCTTGTACCCAGAAGATCCGGTATACTCAGTTCCAGGTTTACAGTTTTTAGGTTGGGAAGGGTCCACAGTGTAAGGGACGCAATTCTTCTGGAAATCGCGATAGAAACCGAAGTCGCTGCAAAAGACTTAGTAGGAAAAAAAAATGAAAACATGGAAACGTACACACCATTCGTAATCTGCTTCAGAACAGGCACAAACTTCACTGGACCCTGGAATATCTTCGAATTCGCGACCAATGTGACAGTCCGCTTCCGGACGCCGTCTCCAAAAGGCTAGATCTTGTCCCAAAAAACAGCGATCGTTGCCACTATCGTCAGCTGGTGTCCAAGGAATGAAGTCTCCTCCAGTCTTGGTTGGCTTGCCACAAACTCGCGACAGTACATCCGTGAAATCCACCGTCACCACCACCACATCCGTTCCGCGTGCAACAGAGGATGGAACACCATACAGAATGAATTTTGTAGATGTAGCAGACGGTTCAGATAGAACGGAATCGACTCGCATCGGTTTATCCGCAAATTTGTAACTAGCCCAGCTTTCTCCATAGTTCCATGAATAGCTAATATAGTGGTCCACCTTGTCAGATGCGACGTCCGTAAAAGGGAGGAAAAATTCTTACATCAACGTATCCGTAGCCTTCTCGTCGTCAACCATGACTATGAAAGTGCCATGATCGCCTATCGCCCACTTGTGTGCGTCCTTTCTGATTTCAGTCCAAGAACGCCCGGCATCTTTTGTCAAGTACATATTGCTGTCAGTGTATCCTTGCAATGAAGAGCCAATACTGCCGACGGCTACCATGAGTCCCGCTGCATGGGCAGATGATTTGACAGATGCTTTGCCCTCCCCACCAAAATGGGAGGCCGATCCGCTTATTTTGCAATAAATGTGAAGGGAGCACTAAAATTTTGATTAACATAACGGGCAGGCGAAACAACAATATACTAACGTTTGCGCCGCATGAAACAGAATTTCCTTCAGCATCAGTGCGTGGGGCCTTTAACTTTTGCCATGTAGACCCGTCATCGAATGAGATGAGAGAAGAAACCACCTTATTACCGGTGGCTATTTCCTTTGGGTTCGTGACCTTATTTGCCAGAATAACACCAGGAATACCCTTCATCTTTTCGAAGTCCACTACGTGTCGAGAAAACGTAAAAATTAAAGACTCGTACTGGTGAGCAACAGAAAGACCTACCAAACCCATTATCGTTCCTGTTAGTGTATTCCAAGATGCGGTTGTAATTAACTCCATCCGAGCTAGATTTGAAAAGAAAACCAAATTCGGAACCACTTTTTTGTGTTTGCTGCACATCAAGGAAGATGCCATTCGTCTTTGACTCCAAAACAGTGAACCCCTGAAATTCACTATTTATCACGAGCCTAAAGCACTAGAAAAGTGAAAGTGTCACCTCTTTTTGCATTTCTAAATCCGGGGGAAACTCCGCATCGGTAAATGTTTCGCCATCAGACGAAACTTGCAGTTTGACGGTTTCTTCATCTTCCTACATGGTTTTCAGCATTGATGGGAGATGAACAAAAAAACACTCACAAGCAAGACGACAAGAACAGTATCGACCACATAAAACATGACCACACCCTTGTCAATCAGAACTTTTCTGTCTTTCCCACCGTTCGAAATCAAAACAAGCTGGATAGGGTTGGTGTCAGTGGCCCTGTTTCCGAGCACGTCTTGTCCTATCTTGCTATTTTTGTCCTTGTAACTTGAGCAGAAGACTGCATCTTTCTTCAGTTTGGAACCCGATCCAAACTGACTATCCCAAGCCCACACACACTTAGTGGCCCAAGTTTCAACGGACTTCTTGTTATTGACCCAAGTTTTACCGTTGTCTTGCGTCAAGAAGGCTTGAGTGTGACAAGGAGTAGAGCCACCGCATGGACCCGATGCCCCGATATAAACCAGATAGTCTGCCTCTGTCGGATGAAAATCTAAAATCTGCACACCAAGTTGGTTGTATGCTGCTGGAGCAGCTAAACCCGAAGGGCTAGTCGCCATGCGGTCTTTGGAAACATAAATCTCCGTTCCAGTGATAAAAACGACGCGATCAGCGGCCCCATCATGTGGTCCCATCCGCAGTATGGGGTACTTGTTCTTAAAGAAGTCAGGTTCTTTCCAAGAAATCCCTTCATCGTCGGATCGCAACAATTGGGAACCTCGGTTCTTGAGCAACAAGACAACATGCGAATCCTTAAGGTAGAGTAATTTATCGATCCTGTCGTCAATCACTTTCTTATATGCTTTCGGATCAACGCCTTTGGGAGGCTTTCCGACTCTACTGACTTCCTTGCACTCGTGTTGCACCTTGTCGTCCATCTTTTTGCCTCCTTCACATTTATTGCCTGGAATTTTGCGGTATCCCGAAGCTCCAGTGTACTTGCTTCCAGCGGGACAATCTTGCGGCTGATCCAATGCTGGGCCGATCTGTACACATTGCAAGCTCTTTTCACGCTCCACGTTTTCGTCCTGACGGAAGTTGAAGTCACATTCGTAATCATCAACCGTGCATTCGCACGTTTTGCGTGAAATTTCTGGGTGTTTGAATTTGCGCCCTACATAGCATTCGGCATCTTGCTTCCGACGGTAATATCCGACATCTTCTCCCATCAGACACACATCCTTTCCATCTGTGCCACCAAATTTAGGGGTCCAAAGCTCGAAGTCAGGACTTGCACCAGGATTCTTCGCATCAAAATCGCATTGCCGGCTCTGAATGTTGCTGTAATCCAGTTGAATCACATAGTAACTGCCTCCGAACCAAGAGGAAGTATCCTGCGCAATAATGATCAAACTACTGCTACTCCCGTCCGCATCAATGTTGGTCGCAATAGGCATCCATGTCTTGACTCCATCGGGCATAACATCTACGCTTTTCCAAGACTTAGGAGTGCCCCTCTGTGTGCTGTACACAATCTTGTTGGCAGTCTTGGTATCCGGAACCAAGACAACGACACTTCCCATATCAGCAACCTCATACTTATACGCCCCACGTGCTGCATTAGTCCACGACTTTCCACCATCCGTGCTCACAAAAGTATCCCCCTTGTCATAGTCCAACAGGTATGGACCCACATTTCCCACACCAACTATGAACCCAGGCGCCGCAAGCGTAGAAAAAATCTTGCCCACATTATGAAACTCCGTCTTGGAATGCAAATGCAACGCGCACGTCGGACTCACGTCAAAGCCGCCGGTGCCTCCACCCACGTTGCACGACCAGCTATCGCCATTCACATCCGTGTTGGGGGGTCGCAGGCGTGACCAGCTGCCGCCGTCGTTGTAACTTATGCGAGACGTGATTTGCTTCGCCTTGTTCGTACCCTCTGTTTCCTTCCAGTTTTCAACCACATTCGCCAGGAGGGTGCCGCTCGTAACCTCCGTTTCCATGCGTTCGAAATCGATACGGCCCTTGTGGTTGCGATTCGTGTGAGATAGAGATTTTGTGAACTGCGTTCCGTCTGAATTCGAAATGTACAAATTTCCGTATTCCGCGTCCTGCTTAGTGGAGGCGAGAATCGGCAGGACGTCTACAAGAAGACGGTGCTCAGATGAATCCAAGACGGTGTAAGCCTGGAACGCAATTTTCATTAGTATTCTCCTGTGGGCTGTGATTCCAAACTCACATCCTTCTGCAAGGTGGCCATGTCTGGCGGGAAATATGCCTTAGAAAACTTGCTTCCATCCGTCGAGACAAACATATCGACGCTCTTTTCGTCGCCAGCAACGGCGACCAGAAATGCCGACGATGCGCCTACCGCCATGGGATTCCCGAAACCAAAATCGACCGAACTTCCCTTTCCGTTTGGAAAATATGAGTCTGACGTCCACATTCTGAGGTTGGTCGGGTCGCGAAAGATGATGCCCTCTTTTTGGTATTCTTCGGGATACTGCAAACAAACTATTCGATCTTTCGGGGCCTCTGAGACCGCATTTGATTTTGCCCATTGACAATCTGAGACATAAGACAAAAGGGGTTGTATGCTTTTGAAGGAGTCTTTGGTATAAAAGGCCTGAACGAGTGTCGCATTTACTTGCAATTATTCGAGCCAGATAGCAACTTACGTGCTCGGTAACAACTTCGATCCATCCATCGATGCGCTCGCCTTTCACACCTTTGAAGAGAATCCAGTCCAGCTCAGTCCCGTGAAACGACAGCCCTCCGCCCGGGGGAAACTGATGCTGGGTGATAAATGATGACCAAGAGACTCCTGCATCGGAGGTATAGTAGTGCTTTGTGCCTGTAGAGATGGCGAATGCACGCGACGATTTTGCCTTTGGGTGTGAGACGATGTTGACGATGGGGTCCTTGATGGCTGCCACTGGAGCCCAGGACTTTCCCTCATTTGTCGAGATCTGGACTTTTCCGTTCTCGTCGAGAATGAGCACGTTCTATGTGTTCGGCGGGGTAAGCTCCACGTTGAACAGTCAAGCAGTAGCAAAGCATGCAGGGGTCAACACTGCGAAGCTAGCCATGAGTCCACAAGAGGACACCGAGGAA
>MU614585.1:11474-51923 GCA_025201725.1 Chytriomyces sp. MP71
CGCCTAGCTGTATATAAAAGCTTTGATTTTTACTTTGAAGTTACCACTCTATCTCTCCAAGGAAAGGTCCAAGACGATATGAAAGAAATAGTTGGGCAAAACGAGTCGGAGACGTCAACAAAGGACCCTGCAATTGTTTACCTGGAAGATGATTTGACATCTTCCTTTCAATGTATAGTGTACCTCAATTTGGGGCTGAAATATTGAAAAGGTGGGAGTTCTGAGTCTTAAAACTCCTAATGCTTATTTCGAAATTCACGATAGTAAATGATTTATGAGCCTACAAGACCGATTATGGGCATCTCCCCAAAGAACAGTCTGAGAGAGTGACGATAGAGGATTTGTTTGAAAGAGCTTTCTCAGGCAAGAATGCCATTGGACCACACGGAAATCTGTGGTTTTTTACTGTGCACTCACATTTGAACTTAGGATCGCAATCGAGGGAACATGAACTGGAGTGTCTCCGAGTTCTCCCCGCGAACCATCAAAAAGAAAACACAGGGACTGAAAAATTGTAGTAGAGTAACTTAAATAATCTAAATTTTTATTTGGAAACGAAGCCAACTCCAGCCTTAGTGGCTCCAATCGACCCTTTGGATGGGACTTGGTTATTGCCTCCGTCTCCTGTATCAGATAGCTCCATGTCCATCAAACGCGCTCTGTTGGGATCAGTAATGCAAATCCACAGCTTGAACGAATGAAGCAGGATAACAGTAGTCAAGGTGGGAACAATCACAGCCACACTAGAGACAATGAAGTCCACATCAGGGTCGTTGATGGAAAATTCAGCCAGCGCATTCAACAGAGCAGAGAAGATAAACCAATTGTAGCACGTAAAACCGAGGAGCTTGGATTCGTTGAAAACCGAGGGCACGTTTCTGATTTGATACGCCATGAAGGAGGCAAAGAAAATAACAACGATTCGAATCACAGTCAAACTGATTCCCCAGCTAGTTGCCATATTGCACCTTTCAGTCACGGCCTCGACAGCATTTACCATCGTTACAGGTTCGACTCTATCTAAAATGAACCAAAAAGCAAGAAAGATTCCCATCACGGCGCATCCCAGGAAGACCCAAATTGTGAGAACATTATCGCTGTAAATTTTTGCCATGTTAATTTTCTTTTTTTGCGATCGCTTATCGTCGAAAAGGACTTGAATTCGAACTGACTTGACACATAGAGATCCGAAGACTAACGCGAATCCAATATTATCCAGAATTATGGCAGTGGCGCAGGAACCTGCGTATTTTTTTCCTTGAACCACGATGGAGCCGAGGGATAGGGCGCAACCAAGAAGTGAAGCAATGAGGAACCGAGTGGAGTTCGAACGGATTAGTTTCAGCCTTCGATGCCTTATCATTAGAGCCAAGTTGATCAGGATGAACGCAAGTATTGCAGCAGATGCTGTTGCCGTTCCGATTCGAGTGCTAGACGCTGGATTCTTGATCGGAACGCAATAAAGTCCTGCAGTATACAGAATTTCCTCTTCAGGATTGCAAACTGCTACTGTAACAGAGAATTTTGGATACACGATGATTGGCGGTAGGTCCAGCGTTCCAGGAACACCCTGCACTTGAAGTTCAAAGTCGCCAGGTTGATTTAGTCGTAGACTATTGAAACAAACGGATCGAGTTCTATCATCTAGAATAGCTTTAATAGTTTCTCCGGCAATTGACGCGCTGACAGATACTTCTGATACATTGACGATTACGGGCGCGTGCAAATTGACTGACGCAAGGTTTCCGAACATGTCTCTGGCAACGACGCAGAAAGGAGGAAGCGAGGAAGCAAAATTGATTACAGAGTTATTGAAGTTTGTAGCATTTAAGACGGACAAAGAGGCGGCTGTTCCATGAAAATGTACATTTGGCAAATTTGCTGGCAATCCTTGCTTCAACATAATTGATGCAGTTGCCGAATGCAGTACGAAAATATCTCCATCAATGTTATTGAACATGGTCTCATTTGACAGAATTTGGATGGATCCTCCTGGTTGACTTTGAATCCAAGCGAGGGAGCCTATTGGAGCAGAGTTGTTGGCCAGCGTCATATGTCTGCTCGACCCTTTCAAGGTGATATTTCCAGTATCTATGTAAAATGCGCCACCAATGAGCTGCGCGGAATTTCCAGTCACAACACAGGAAGAATTGAATGCAACTTTGGCACCATGTGTGGCACTTATCGCACCTCCAGTTGACGCGACGTTGTTCATAATGACAGTGCCTTCACCAAACTCAACATAATCTGCACGACCGAGTCTAAACGCCCCTCCATCAGCCCCTGCATTGTTTGAAAATATTGAATTCGTTGAGAAGAACTCGCTGCCACTGATGCTTTCATAGACACCACCTCCCATACTAGAGTCAGTTGCTGTACAACTAGTTAAATCAACGAATTAGATGTGGAATATCATGACAAGACAGCAAGTTGAAGCTTACTTGTCAATGACCGAGTTTCGGATATTGATCGTGGCTCCTTGATTTTCAATCGCCGCACCATTTTCGGCGACAGCGCCACGGATTTCAGAATGATCTAGGGTCAAAAATGAGCCACCCAGCAGCAAAAAGGCACCTCCAGGTCCATTTGGTGCTTGGGAATTTGTGACTGACGAGTTGTAAAGTGACATGGAACTTCCTTCCTGAGTAACGGCGGTTCCCCCGAATCCAGCAGTACTGCAGGAATCGATTCTGCATTCGTAGCAAGTTGTCGTACATCCGCTATAGCTGTAAAAGCAGCCACCCTGAGCAGAGGCCGAGTTTCCGATCATAGTGATATTTGTTCCATTGAAAACACTCTCGTGATTCTGCAATTTTTACAAAAGAGGGATGGTGAGTAAGGCAATGTGGGGAGTAAAGGAATTCAAACTGACTAAGAAAATTGCACCACCCGCAGTAGCCGTAACAGTCTGAATGAATAGGCTATTTGCATGAACTGTTGAGGCGGCGTCTATCATTAAGCATCCTCCCCTGTTTCGTTTGTTAGTTGTATTGGAGGACAGCTGGAGAAATCATACCAAGATGCCGTGTTATTAATGCAGGAACCTCCATTCCAATTAAGAGTCGAAGCTGTGTTGACGTAGGCAGCGGCACCAACTGACTTGCTTCTCGCATTTTGGCTTCGGCATTTGGTGCATGTGACAACAGATGAGTATTGGACCAGCATGTCCCCTCCTCCAAGGGAACTTCCTTGCGTTGCTTGATTACCATCAAATAAGGCGTCGGTGATATCGACAATGGAGCCTGTTTTCTTTATTCAATTTGAGTAGCACAAGGGCGAGTCATGTACCTTTTTCTATGTAGAGTGCACCTCCGTTCGGGGCCGAATTATTAAGGAAACGAGCATTGTTAATAACAGCAGTAGATCCAGAGAGTCTGAGTACGCTGCCCATGGTACCAAGTTGCGCGAAGCTGTTCTTGAAAGTCACGTTGGACAGGTAAATTTGCGAACCAACTTGGCCAATTATAACAGGACATGCGTCCAAAATACAGTTAGAGAGAGAGAAGATAGATGAGGGCGTAAGGGTCAATGGTTGGTAGGTGTTGTCGCAAGCAAGGATTCCGTTTGGTCCGCACACACTCGAAATGGTTCGATTCCCTGCTTGAGCCATGGCAAATCCCCAGAGACAACAGATCTACTGAAATATCAGGCATTCTGATTGCACAATATTTAGCGATGCGACTCACAATAGACCAGCGCTGCAGATGGGAGGGTTGCACCATTTCGATTGTGTGGAAGATTTCCATTCAACACGCCGAGATGTGTTTGTGGAATCAGAACAATGCGCGCTTCAGATGAAAGAGAAGAAGAATACATTCCGATTAACTTTATTCTGCTAGGTAATAAGTTACTTTCGCAAATCCGTGAAGCATCCAGATCGGTACGCAGAGTATTCCTCGGAGCACAAAAAATGAAAGAAGGGAAGCGAGCACAGCATATACAACTGTCATTCAGGTTGTCAGTCGCGAGCAACAATCCATTGCGCCGAGTAACTTACGAAGCTTTTCGAGTGGCTCCAGAACCAGCAGACCGAAAGTGACTTCAAATTGGTATTGCTTAAGCTTGGTCCATTTGGAAAGTGATTGCGTGTACATATTATCGACGCAGAGGTATGAAATGAAGCTGGATGAGATGAATGCTACCCCTTCCGTGTGGGTTTTTTCTGACAACTTAAATAGTGGGAGACGGGAAGACCTGGAGTGGGCCTGCCACAGGCGGGATGGTGGGAACTGTTAAAATTTTTCACACTGGCCCAAGTTTAACGTCGGTCCTCCCATCGAGCTCAACCATGAAGACGGGAAGCGTGAGCACGTGGATCGCAATCAAGACGTACCAGTACGAGCTCACTTTCGGGCTGTACATGCTCGAGCCCTTCGAGAAGATCAGTTGAGTCGCTGCTCGTCCCTATGTTTCGGGCCTTGAAATCCGTCCTTTTGACCTGCCACCACGATCGCTCCTGCTGCGGTTCAACATAGTCTTCAATACCGTGTTTGTCCTCTTCTTCGGCTTCTTTCTGTATCGAGGCGTCACTATGATCCCGGATGCCACGCAGTATGTGCTCGAGAAGGGACGCTACTATTTATCCATGGAGACTATATAAAGCAGAGCTTCCTTGTAGTGGGGCAGGTTGAAGGTGTTGGAAAATGGAACAGTCGTGCCCCTTGTTTCGAGTCTCTGGCTGTCCTTTTGATTCTGCCTCGTTCGTTCTCTTCTTCAGACTCAAGTGCGAAATACAGTCATCGCAAGCATCAAATCTATGTTCGGTAAACTCATTCAAGTTGTATTTTGGAAAGCGCGTTCCATCCCATCATCCAAGCCACACCATCCGAAAACGAAAATCCTAGTAATGAAACAGGCGCCTCATCTTTTGCTGCTCTTCTTACGTCCGTTAGTTGAACCACCATCGATGAACTTCATAATTTCATCAATCGGCAAGTGTCCCTTTGATGGCGTAAATGTTTCTGCTGGTCCTGCTGCGACTGCCGCGGAGAGAGTAGGGTTGGTTGTTGCATTAACTCCCTTGGAGCCCGCTTTGCTCTTTGACTTTGACTTTCCAACCGATGCTGGCAGTTTGACCTTGCCTAAGTTCCCGTTGGCAGCAGCTGGGGCGGCCGTCGCGGCCGTTGTCGCGACTTCGCCTGCAGCGACAGCCACGTCAAACTCGACCCTGCGTTTCAAGTAGCCGAGAATCTTCTCCGCTTGCTCAAATGTCTCCTTGCTCTTCTCATCGTCCTCCGTGACTCTCGACTTGGCGTGCACAACCAAGTCCTCCTGAACCTCCAACGCCGTCACAAAGTCGCCGACATTAAGAAGGTTGTTAAAGTACATTTGTTTCGTGCGGATTGTCTGCTCATGTTCCTGGCCGAGAGTCAACTTGTACGTTGCAATAGTACGGGCCAAGAATTTGAGACAAACTTCTGGGTCAAGCTCACCAATGGACATGGCAATTTGAGTCTTAAAGGAATTTAACATCACATTTTCGCCCTGAAAAGAACAATTAACTCACGTCGGCAGCAGCCAATTCTGGGTGACGTAACTCAGCGCAGTGCATCTGCAAATACTTCAGGGCATGGCTCATGTACTTGAATCCGACTTCGTTGTTGCCGCTTCCACACTCAAAGTACGCAAGGTTAAGCTATTGTTGTTTCCAGGCGCATTCAGGATCAAACCCAGTTATGGCAAACTCGATGAATGGATGCTCACATATTGCTGAAGCGTGTCAGGATCGTCAAACCCATTCAACCTCTCTGAAATCAATAAGGCGCGTCTCTGAAAAATCTTGGAAAGCTCCGTGTCGTCATTCTCATGGTGAAACATGGCCAACTGGCGTTGCACCTTTGCAACGTCCGGGTGTAACGGGCCAAATGCCTGTTCGTACACGTTGAGTGACTCCGTGAGAAACTCGAGGCCAACTTTCTTGTCGCCATTGCGGAGTGTGAAAAGAGCGTGCTGCTGGAGGTCATCGCCAAAGCTGCATCCTGGCTCAGGGAATTTGGCAACAGGGTAGATGTTTAAGACGTCAGTAACTTCAAAGGCAGGGTTTTTGGTAAAGTCATACTGCTTGGCCTTAAGCTGAATTCCAACTTTCAAGCAAAGGGAACGAAGAAGAGGAAGTCTGCGACGAGCCACCAAAGACGCTGGGAGATGGGACTGAGGGTACCGAAATCGGCGGGCAACTTCTGTGCGAATGCGCTCGTCAAGCAGACCCGGTGTAACTGAGAAGTAAGCAAAGTCCTTGCTCAGATTCCAGGGTTTGGCGATCGGAACCGACGCATCCTTTCCAGCATACAAACAGTTCAAAAAGTGCGCGATGCATTCGCTGGAGTGATGCAGAGGAATTTCTTGAAGAAGCTCACGGAGAACAGTTTTGGCTGCCCGGATAATCATTTCCTGAACAATCAACTCCTGAGCGTAGCTAGTAGATTCGCCGTCAATTTCAGCAAGTGCCCGGGCCAATCTGCCCAGGTATCTCATGTTGACACCGCGTTCATGTAAGAACTTGGTTAACCTTTGGCCATCGACTGGCACGCTGCCAGGGTTCGAACTCAAGTCGATTATCTGTGGTGTTGTTGGTTGAATCGTTAATGCGTGAAAGAAATGCATACCCCGAGAAAGCGACAAAATACAAACAATGGCTGGAATCACAGTCTCGGTCAGGAACTTGGATATGGAACGCACTGTCGCCTTTTGCGCCTTGAGCTCTGGAGTTTCGGCACTTTCGGTTGCATCGGGCACAATGAAGACGTCTGGGTTCCACTTGACGTCTTCAAAGGGCTCAGCGGCTGGAAGGAAGTCAACCGTCAATGCCACACATACCCAAAAAATCCAAAACTTACGTTCTTCTTCAACCGTCTCTCCAGCCTCCTCAGCTGCCCGCTTTTTCTCCTCGGCAGCGCGCTTTTCCGCAATAAACGAACCCAACCTTTGCTCGCAGTATAAGTCCATAAGGTCATGACGCAACACTGTAAGCCTGTGCGGGTAGGCAGGAAGGGTTTCGCCATCCTTTTCAATCTGCTCCAAGAACTCCGAATCCGCAGGTGTCAAGCGGCCCAAGTCCAATACATACTGGCGTCCATCAGTACCCACGATTCCCTTCAAGTCCAGAGGCGTCGCAAGGGTGTGCTCTGCTCCTGCCTCGTCCACAATCTTGTGCGAGTCCAAGTGTAGCAGGCCAGCAATCTTTTTGGCCGTCGCATGAAATTCCGGGTTGCTCAAGACGGTTTTGCCTGAGTCAATTGATCCGTACACAATGACGTCGTTGGCCGCAGTCGTAGAACCGTCGTCGCCCTCGACCCGTTCTGGCTGCGGACCCCGCTTTAAGATACCGGGAATGACGCTCTGGGCCACAACGCGGTATCCTTTGTAATCAACTACACAGGTACCCAGGCTGTACACACCCAGTCCGGCGGCACCACACACAGCGTCAAACTTGCGCACACCATCCACGTCCTTGGACACGGCCACATGCGCCGCAGCAGCTCCTCCTGTGAGTGGATGAGACTCTACCTGGTCCTTGGCAAACGAATAGAAAATGCCCGCATGCATGTACATCTGGCCCGCTCCCAGTGCGTCCGCCTCTTCCTGCTCATCGGACCCGGTGGATGGACCGAGATTGCCGGCGAGGCTCTTTTGCACGATGGCCGCGACGCCGCGCGTGGCGGCTTCCTGAAACTCGTTGTAGACTCGGTGAAGGGCGGTGCTCCGCGTGACGCGCTCGGAGTGCGTGGATGCGGGAAGCGCGGCGGCCATACACAGCTCGTCGTTCCAGTCCCGGGTGGCGAGGAGGTCTGCGTTGTCAGCGAGCGAGACGATGGTGTCGAGAGTGCGCGAGGGGTCGGGTGTGTGCTTTGGTTCGCGGACGAGCCAAGGGGTCGCTTGAGGAGTTGCGGGGAGGAAGTAGGTGTGCGGGTGCCGACGTTGAACTGACTTGTGGAATGCTGCAAACTTAGTCTTGAAGGAAGGGGAGAGTTGCGAAAGGACGGAGGGCAGAGTTGGTCCGGCGAAAGCTTTGAGGGTTGGATCAAAGTTGCTCTGAGTTGATCGTGAAACGTAGAATCCGTTCACGGAGCAAGTAATGTGGTGCGTAGTGCTTTCGTTCGTCGTTGCCTGGAGGTACATGATGTCTCCAGCTGTGCGGCGGTGAGGCGGTGGTGGGTTCCAGACTGAAACGGTCAAAGACTTGAGACAGTCACTCGATGTAAGCTCGAAAGCGAATGGAAGCAAGTTTGCCATGTCTTCGTGAGGGTTTGACACGTCAAAATCGTATTTGATCCATGGGTGGGATAGCGAGGTTGTCTTCGTGGACTGCTCCCCCTGCTTTTTTTCATCCTTTTCCCTTGGCAATGGGTTGATATCTACCGATTTCAAGGGTTAATCGTGTGGCAGAATTCCCCGAAAGCTGCCCATGTACCATGATCACCCGAGAGAGCCTGGAGATAATTTACTCCTACATCAATGCCAAACGGCGACGCGGTGGAAGATTTGAATCCCGTCAAGATTTCCCGAAGTCGGGCAATCTGGATGCGGACTTCGCGTTCGTTGAATTCATCTGGTTTTTGCTGCAAGTTACGGGAACTGCTGGACTCACGAGACAAGGAGCAAGAAACGGACCCGTCACCATCGCCACGGAAACTGGCGCCATCTCGTTTTGCTCCGAATTCAGCGAAACCGCGTCACCAATTTGCGCCGCATCGCTAAGACGCGCACCGTCCTTTGCGAGAAAGAAGTTGGTGTTGAACTGGGTTTCGGGCGAGTCGATCAACAGCGCACGTAGGTCGCCGACGGAGGTCGAGGCGGGAACCTGGATTGTGGATTGATTTTAAACAGACGGTATCAATCGGAGGTCGGGAGTCATGTCGTGTGCCAAGCGGCTGCTGATGATCCTCACCGCCACTTTGAAGGTGTCTGCATTCAACGGCAGCGACACACTTAAAAGCACCATCTCGGCTCCATTCGGCTCAGTCGGAACCTCCGCTGGCTGCTCAGTTGCCTCGTCCTTCAACATGTCAGATCCCAAGAAATCTTCGTTTTTTTTTTCTTAGCAGGGTACGAAAGGACAACAGAGAAATGAACTCCTTTCTCCGTTTTCAACCCCAGCTTATCACTCCACTCTTCTATTAAGAGCTACTGCGAGATATGATACTTATAATAAGCTGAGACTCGCCATCAGTCCATCAAAACGAGCTGAACTTTGACATCAATAACCTTCTGGGCATTATTGCAGGCTTCAGTGACCTTCCGGTTGAAGCGGAGGATGACTCTGAAAATTCGAAACAATTCATTGTCGACAAAGTGCCGATAAACATCTCATTGCCAGTGGTGAGAGTCAAACTGCAGAGGACTTCAATTGTAAAAGGGTCTTGGAAAACAACAAAAAAATTATACCTGACTGGAAAATAACTTATTTCAGATATTCTTTACTCAAACTTGTGTACAAGTTTTTTAGATATTCTTTAATCAACCTTGTGTACAAGTTTTGTAGACAAAAAACTCGCCTCCTCATCATAAACAACGTGAAAGGTCACTTCTATTTTTTTTGGTTTGGGCAGTCTTTCTCCCACTTTATAATTATTTTGAGGGTGGGTAATTGTTTTCTTAATTGGTCACCTCGCCGGGAAAGGCATACATTGATTGGGTCCTTTTCTCATCTGTTCCATCCAAGAACATATATATTACAGCCGTGGGAGAGCGGCCTTAAGCCGAATGAAGGAGGGAAGGGTTTCTTTTGGTCATGAACCTGATCTTTTGCACTCCGAAGAAGTTCCTCGCAACAACATTTTTGGACACGAATGGGCCGCAACATTGAAATTCCTCTACAGCGCGGAGACGAGGTGTTGATTATTGGTGAGGAATCCACGGAACAAGAGAGGTGGGAGGGAAGGGGTTCCATCGCTGAGATGGCGCGAGCACAGACACGGACGACCTCGGTGTCGACAGCAGCGAGAACGACACAATCCTCAATATTCTCACCAACGAGAAAGTGCCCATGCATTTGTACATTGAGTTTGCGGTGCGTGTTGTGGATGGAGGTTTGCCAGATCCATCTCACTCAAAGTCCCCACGCCATCAACGTACAGAAAGAGTTTCACCGTCTCGGTATCTCCGATTACGTTCAAAAAGCTCTCGAAATGGGCGCAGAAAGAGGTGTCTATTTTCAACCTTTGTCTTGCGTTGTCGTTCTCACTGATGCCCTCTTCAGGCGCCGCCGAGTTTCTCAGAGACAACGATTACGTCAAAATCCTCACTACCCTTACGGTACGTTTGTTTCGGCGCGGGATGAGTTAGCGACTGCAAGGGAGACAGTATGGTTTGCGACGCGACCTAATGCACAGTTCAAACATTATCCGAGAATCTGATTCTGAAACGAGTAAGGCAGCCAAAGTTTCAAGAGAATGTGGAAGGGCGAAGAGCGAATTGAATGATTCGCACGCACGAAAATCACTCATGTAGCTCGTTACAGCTCCATTACACGGAATCTGCATCGCTGCTCACAAAATCAGATCAGTCCTCATTGCGGAGCCAGCTTATTTCAAAGGCTACCGAGTATCTTAACAAGGCCGATGCTATTGACCCGCGTAACTTGTGGACGGCCGTTTCAAAAGGAACCTTTTACCTCGCCAACAATCGCGTGGCTGACGCTCTAAAAGTCTTTGCGTACGCATTGGAACTTGATCCAACGAATGTATCTGCGCTTTTGGGCTTGGTGAGAATCGTACTTCATAAAAATATGCAAGGACCATTGATGCACAATAGGGAGCCGCACAATCCCGTTCACAAGATTTCAAAAGTGCCTTGAAAACCTATCAAAAAGTCCTCACCTTATACCCCACCATGCAACCGGATCCGCGCCTCGCGATTGGCATTTGCTATTACCGACTCCACATGGCTGCCGAAGCGCGAGCTGCTTTTTCTCGTGCCACGGAACTAAATCCAAGTAATGCGGATGCGCTCGCACTGCTCGCGCGTCTGGAATGGAACCAGGCTCGGTCCGAAGGGAACGCGACCGTGTTGGAGGAAGCGGTTGAGAAAGTCAAACGCGCGTTTGAAGTGGATCGCAAGAATAGCAGCGTTTTGAATTTGGTTGGGGAAGGTCTGTTCTTCAAGGGACTCTTTGACCAGGTTGGTCAAGTTTTTCAAGCGCATTCTGCTCACTCACCCTCTCCTAGGTTGAAATTGTATCCAAAGCGTCCATTGCACATACAGATTCCAACTCTGTCAAAGCGGAAGCGTATGGGTTGATGGCTAAAGCGTTGCACAGCCAGGTAGTTCGTTTTGTCCTCTTACGCATACTTGGCTTTCTCAAGCTTCAGTCAGGGAAAGCACAAAGAAGCTCTTGACATGTACTTAAAGGCTGCGACGTTGAATCCCGCGTCGCTGACTTACCAATATGGCCTCGGCCAAATGCATATTTTCGCAGGCGAGCATCAAAAGGCATTGGATTGTTTTGAAAAAGTCCTAGCAAAAGAACCCGACAACGTTGAGGCAATTAAGGTAAGATCGTTTCTGCGATGGTATATTTTATTTTATGCTGTTTCAACTGAAATCCAGCCATAGAAAGTAGCGTCTGTCTGCTCTGAACATCCTAAACTTATAGAAAAGAGTCTGCTATATTTCGGGAAGCTTCAGTCGCTTATTAAAAAGTTCAAGGGAGAGGAAGAAAAGAACGACAAGGAATCTATCGGATTATTTCCAGATCCTGTGATGCAGGTGGAATTGGCGCGCATTTACGAAGGAATCAATCCCGCCATTGCATTGAAAGGTAATTCACTTTGCGGTCTTAAGTCTGAGTCTAATTTCGTTCATAAAGGGTATTTGAATGCACAGTCAGTCTTGGAGGCGAGTGGAATCAAGGACTCTCTTGAAATTTTGAGCAACATTGGAGTTCTTTATCATCGGGATGCTCAGAAGCCATGTGAGATTCTTTAATACTGACACGAGCAATCGTTGATCGAAACCATATAGCTGACTTTGAGACTGCAAAATCATACTACGAACGCGCGCTTGCAGCTGCAGACTCATATGATGACTCCCATCCCGAAAGGGCGGATTTGCGCACCACAGTCCTTTACAACCTTGCACGTCTGCAAGAACAGACCGGGCAAGGTCCTACTGCGGCTGAGAAGTATGCCTCCATTCTTGAAAAGCATCCATCCTACTACGACTGCTACCTTCGTTTGGCCGCAATGGCTCCCAATTTTGAAGTAGCACGAACTCAGATTCGCAAGGGTCTGATTGTAGACCGAAAATCGACGCTACTCATGATGGGTGCATCTTTCTTTGAAGATACGAGTAATAAGCAGCATCTTCGGGATGCGAGAAAGAGTTTTGAAGAAGTGCTTCAAAAAGCGGACAAGCACGATCATTATGCACTGTGTAACATTGGCAATATTTATCTCGTGATTGCGCGGTTTGATCCTCCACAGGTTTGTATTGTAGTTATACAACTTCGCAATTTTCAGTAAGAAGGAATTAAAATCGCCTCTCCACATAGAAAGAAACACATGTCAAGAAAGCTCTCGAATTTTTTGACAAGGCAGTTCGTGTTGACAACAAGAACGTCTTCGGAGCTGCGGGGGTTGGAATCTGTTTGGCAGAATTGAAGCAGTTTGAGCAAGCGCGCGAAGTATTCACACAGGTTTGTTGCAACTCTTAGAATGCGCATTGCAACTCGTCCTGATCAAAGCACTTTGCAGGTTCTTGAAGGCGTCACCCATATGCCGTCTATTTCCATCAGCCTTGCCCATGTTTTAGTAGAACTCGGTCAAACAAAGTTGGCCATTAGTCATTACGAGCGCGTGTTGAAAAAGAGCTTGGATCAAAACGCTTACGTGCTCCAATGTCTCGCTCGTGTGCATTACATCGTTGCCAAGTCTGAAAAGGACCCATCGGCGATGCTTCGGTCTCTTGATTGCCTTCAGAGGGCGCTCAGGATTGAGCCAAGTCGGTGGGCTTTGCACTATGACCTGGGTAAGTCCTTCCCAACTTTCACTTTCAGGTAGGCTCACAAGTTGAGTTTGTAGCGCTTGTTAAGCAGCAGTACGCTCAAATCATGAACGACCAGCCTTCCGATAAGCGTACGGTGGAAGGCTTGCAAAAAGCGCTTGAAGGCCTGCACGCTTCTCGCAGGTTTGTCCATTCTGAGAACGCACACGCTTAATCACTGAAAACAACCAACACAGGATCTTTGATGGTCTTGGCACAAAAAGCTCGCAGTCCTCGCTCGGTTATGACATTAAACAAGCCAGAGAACGGGCTTCCTACTGTAAGGACGTGCAGCGTTCCACTGAAAAGAGGATTCATGAATCCACCGTGTTGGAGAGAGAGCGAACTGAGCGGCTGCGAGCGATTCGGGAGGCTCAGCAGAAAGTGGAGACCGCGGAGCAGGAGGCTGTGGTGCGCATACATATACCCGCCATTCTGTCTTTGTCCATTAACTGAGCAGTGACACTATTCAGAGACTTGCGCGTGAAAAAGAAGAACGGGAACGCGAGGAGATTGAACGCAAGCGTCGCGAGCTCATGAAGAAGGTACAAGAAGAGAACGAGCGCCAGCGTGAGTTGGCCAAGCGGGAGGAAGACGAAGAAGCCGAGAGACCGAAGAAGCGTAAGAAGCAAGAAGCTGTTTCGGATGCGAGTGAGCCAGAAGGGGATGACGATGCAAGTGGCGAGGGTGAGAAGAAGGAAAAGCGGAAGAGAATCAGGTTTGACTTCTATTTGTTGGATCCGTTCGCGTTAACATCATCGTCATTTGATTTCAGGAAGCGGAAGGAAAAGAAGAGCAAGGGCGAAGATGGTGAAGGGTCTAGGTCCCAGGCAGATGATGATGACGCGGAGGAGGCGGCTGCACGGGTTGGGCGCCCTTCCAATCTGTCACGAGCTGTCATTGACTCTGACGAAGACGAGTAGACCATGCGACTGTACTTCCCTCGTATGTTTGCTTGTGGCTTTTTTAAATGCTTCTTTATGATGTGATGAAAAGGAGTAGGGCAGAATCAACGTTTACGACTCTGGAAATATTCCCTGATTTTCTCATGCCTTTTTGGTGTCCTCATCTGAATCCAAAGCAAATGCCCCAAGCCTCTGGCAGAGAATGCATGCAAGACGAGAGCAACTTTTTAACAACTCTGTAGAGAAGCTCACCTCGCGTCATTGACAACATCCAATAGCTCCAGGATGCTGTCAAGGTCTCGATCGAGCGTACCCGGCCGATGCCGCGCGCGCTCCCGATCCGCCTCCCGGGGCCGAATCTGGTCCAATACAGTGGGAATCAGCTGCTTTTTCATCTCTGGATGTGTGTGGTTGCCCAAGAACTTTATCTGGTCGGCGCCTCGCCGTTAAAATGCCTCGCACGCGTGACAAATGACTAAACTGGCGAAGCGGGCCTTAAGGAGGACGAAGAGCGAGACAACGGAGATTTGGAGCGGTTTGTCGCTGTAGACGTACAGTGTTAAGCTGCGATTGTCGTGTCGGTGGCGTTGGGATAGAACCACCTCACTTGATTTCTACAATGATGCATCCAGATTCGCCCGAGTCGCCGCTGGATGCTCCTGACGTGAAGGACGTGGCGAGGCGCGGTGGGTAAAATCGGGACGACCTCTACTTGCATTGGTACACGAGGCCGAGGTAAGTCAAATCCCATGAAAAACAAATTGGTGAGTTAGAAAGACCGAAATGGAATGCAATCTTACCAAGCATCTGTCTCTGGGCGTCTGTCAACACGTCCACCGAATAATCTTGCCCAACTCCAGACTCCTCAGCTGAAAGAAAAGTTGAGCACATCAAAATCGGGCGCCATCTGGAGGTATTGCAGTAAAAACTTCCTAAGTGAGGAACATGAGTTGGATTCAGGGAACAACAGATTAACAACGAAGGGCAGGTTCGCCAGACTTGATCGTCCGTATCATGTAACAAGAACTGGAATCCTTTGTTTGTGACTCTCCAATCGCCGTTTCAACGCGTATCCGATATGAGACCCGACTGTTTTACAAGTGCTTCAATCTGCGAGGTTTTGAAGTGGTGTAAGTGACGCGTTCCATCATGCATCTGTATTATCGTATTCGTCCATGCGCATTGCTTTAGCTGATGAGCTCGATGCGCCCTCTTATTCGAACCACATGCGCTCGCGTTCCACACGCGCCAATCTTCTTTTCTGACGACTGGGTACCACCAAGGTAGTGCAATACAGGCTCCCAGAATCCTTTGCATATGCGTCGAGAAAGGTTTTTTTAAAGTGTGACCCTTGTCCTGTTTGGATGATTCAGGACGACACCAAGGGATGTGTGGGCCCTATCGATGTCCTTGGGAATGTGATGGCGAATGAGTGGATCCGGACATGATGGTGAAACCCGTTCAGTCCGATGACGTTCATAAAGCTTGATTTAATTTCGTACTAACGAAATTTCCGGACGAGCCACGCTGAAGCACATAGGCACCTAGCGAGCTAGCTCCATTTCTCTAGTGATGCAGGTTTACAGCGTAAGGGTTCCAGTAGTGCGGGTTTCAGGATGGTGGATGTTAGATGGTCACCTGGCGCGGTGCTCGAAGATCCACTCAGCGACGACAGCCATCTCAACGGCACCGATAAAGAGTAGACGCACGGATGTACTGAATGGTTGTATCTGTATACTGGTGTAGTGGGCAAGGTGGAAATGGGCGGGGACAAGGACCTCAATTGGAGACTATTGTTTTCTAGTCAAAATCATGCTCGAACCCACGCTAGACGACGACGAGCGCATTGCGCGGCTTCTCTCGCGCGGATCACCGAAGACATCGAAGGGAACTGGTGGCGAAGAGACGGGTGCCGACGAGGACGACGAGCTGAACGAGCTCAACGCGATGCTCGAGTCCCTCGCGTCGAATCCAAAGGCAGCCGAGATGCTTAGCAAACTCATTGAAGGCGGGGGCTTCCCCAGCGGCGGTGGCGTGACACCAGACAAGGACCTGCCTTTCCCAGAGGACGCAGGTTGGATGTCACACTGCGATGGTTTCCTGACTGACACGAACGGCAAACCTCCCGTCACATCCAGACCCCGCCGCAATGGCCGCAACTCTCGCAGCATTCAGGCAGTCGGCTGAATTGAAACGAAATATGGAGGCGGAAATGATGCAAATCAAGCCGCAGCCAGGTCTCGTCATCAAAACAAATCTGACGCAGCGCAAAGAGGAGTACCCGCAAGGTTCGGCCATTTTATCTTCTCTTTCCGCAGGCGATAAATGTCTCAATGCGCTCACATCACGTCACAGGAATGAAGGTATTCATCAACCTTTGCCATTCACCCGACATTCCTCCTCCTCCCACAATGGATTACGAGGAAGTCTCTAGAGCCATGTTGGAAGGCGATAATGTCTCATTCAAGGTTCCTTTAAGCTTATCTCCGCCGCGTGTTGACAAGGACAAAGGTGCATCCTCCTCATCACGCGACAACCGGCGTAACTCACTCTCTTGCCTTATGGTGTCCTTGTTACATGAATAATGAACGAGCCATCAGCCGGTAAAATGTGTCTTGTCTTCGACGCGGCCTGCAATACTGCTCCCTACCAGCAAGCCACAAAGGACGGGCCGTTCCATGCGTTCATGGTGACTTTGTGCACAGAATGGATTGAATCCAAGCATGAGCTCACCCTCTCGCGTGGTGATTCCGCATACCCCGTTTTTTCATCACTCTGAAGTTTACCAACTGAACGAACAAACATCAGATTTCACTTTCCCTAAACTCAAATCCAAAGGCGAAATCGCAACGCATTCCATCCGAAAACAACCCAAATCGATCATCATGGAACTTCCCAAGGAGAGCAAGCAGCCCGTCGCCACCGCCGCCGCCAGTTCCTCGGTATCCGTCAAGGCGACTGTACCCCTCGCAGGTTTGGCTTCCACCGGACCTGTGCGTCCTTCACATGAAATTTTTCGCGAGCCGCCTCAAGGGAGGCCCGAATTTCTCGTCGTGCGCGTGCCCTTGCCGCAACTGGTATCAACTACTTTTTTTTTTTCGTGTCCTTCATTCTTGGTGACCTTTTTCGCAACCACAGATCTCCATGAAGGGCGCTATGGTCCTGGACGTGGAGGAACGCGCGTTGTTTCTGACTCCAAGTGGCGCCGTTGCTGAATCGCGAGCATATCTACCGCTGGAGGTGGCATTGCCGTGCGCGGTGGTGGTGGAAGAAGTTGGGGCGCAATATGACTTAAGCACTCGCGTTTTGACTGTGACACTGGTCGCCAAAAAGTGATGGGCTGCCTTTTTAAGGCGATTTGCCTTTTCTTCGTTTCTTGTTTATTTGTCAAGAAATGGCGAAGAACGAATGTCGATTCGATAATCAGATAATAATTTTGAAAATAATGTAAGTAGCTATAGCTAACAGCTTATAGGTGAGTCGGCCACGTGGCCTCTGTGTGCTCCCGAAACAAATGTAATCGCACGCAAGTCCTTCGGTTCCAGAGAATGCGTGTTTTTTTTCAAGATATCAAGCCCGGTTTGTCTTTATTAAGATAATATATCTATTCAGAAACTGCAGCGAATGACGAATGGATCCGAGATCAACGTGGATACCGCCAAAGGTCTGTCGTTAAGCTCGCGGATTGCGGGCGCCCTCAAGCAAAAAAAGAACAAATGCATTAAATGCTGAGTGTCTTGTACGATAGGAATGAGTGGGACGTTGTCTTCGTCTTCCTTGACCACCAGAAACGATTTAAACACGAAACCAAGCACTATGCATTTTGGGAAATTGCCCACACTTCCCACTACTGTAACCCCGACGGATGGCTTGGCAGCCACATCCTCAGCATCTCCTTCATTGACTGCTATGGCTATACCAACTAAGAGTTCTTTGAAAGTCGATTCGTTCGTACCAGCCTCGCAATATCGTCCGTCGAAAAATACCATTATTGATCCCTCTATTATTGAAATTGGAGTCGTGCAGAATGAGTCCTTTATCGTCCGTGTTGAGAAAAAGTGTCCACGCTGAAAGGGAATCCAGGTTTGTCCTTCGACATGGACAACCAACCGCGACATTTTTGCTCCTTATTTCTATGGACTCTTTAATGACATTATTTGGCGGTTGAGATGGATGTCGAGGATTCTCGCCGCGTTTTGGGTATCAAGCTTCCAGTTTGTAAAAAAAACTTTTAATGAAAAAAACCAGCGCACTCCTACACAACACTGTAGGAACCAAATCAAAATCAGGAGAATGAGGAGAGAAATCACGTGACTTACTCGACCTATGTAAGGCAGCATTCTGTTTTTTAACTCCTTCTTTGGAAAACAGGAGGTGATGAAGAGGGCTGAGAATTCTGCTCTTGAGAATCCAGTCGAGTTAAATAATGAGTCTGTGAGTTTGTTTTGTTCTTAATGTTCTTGCCAGAGGTTTGACCTCAGAAAAGGGGGATTCATGTCCAATGGAGAAAACTTTCGAGCAAAGGAACCTGGATACAGTTTTTTCAAGCAAACTCGAGAAGGAAGAGTGTTTCCTATTAGGCGCACTTGTGTTTACATTGAGTGTACAAAGTATGGCGAGCAACCTCTGTCAGAGTTTCCCATCAAGAGTGTCAATGGCAAGGAGCTTCAGCGATATGCGAAGGTTGAGAAGGGTGTGAAGAGCTCAACTGAAAAAATAATAATTCTGCTACCAATAAACGATCGCATTGCCTCTATGACGACCCTGGGCCCTCTCGCAGGCTCTGATATGTGAGGGGCAGGATCTCGTTAAACGTTACGCTTTGGAGAGAGTGGACCTCACCGACAGATTCCACGCCGTCGCTGCAAATGATATAATCTTGAATTCCGTTCCAGGAGATTTGCACATCATCTGAATGTGTGGTCGCATCCGGCTCGTTGGCACTTTTTGCAAGTTCGTTGTGCAACTGTGCCTCCTGTGGGTTGATATTTTTGATGGGCCTGTGCCATGAAAACGTCTCTTTCGGCTAGGGGGTTCTGTTACAAAGATGCCCTTAAATGTACTTCCCCGTTAACGTGTTACTTTCATACACGGATCTCATGAGGACGCAAGGAGTCAGAAAAATATTGTCCGTTAGAACTATTGCAAGAATGTCAAATGCGGTTGCGACAGAAGCGATCATGTGTCCCATCCAAGGATAGTGGGAATGCAGGAATCAAACGTGTTCAGATCAAACTCGAACACAAACGCGAGAGAGACTGGTTGGTGTTTTGCTGTCAGCATGTGGACGTTGTCCGTCTTCTGGCTGTTTTATAGTAAATATCATCTCAAAATGGTGCATTATTCCACGTCAACTTTGGATCCGTCTGAATGAAAGCTAATCTCTCGACGCCATCTACCAGGTCAAGTCCACTAT
The DNA here is from genome assembly GCA_025201725.1 of Chytriomyces sp. MP71. NCBI lineage: Eukaryota > Fungi > Chytridiomycota > Chytridiomycetes > Chytridiales > Chytriomycetaceae > Chytriomyces > Chytriomyces sp. MP71. The sequence continues at coordinate 30,777 of MU614585.1, forward strand.
CATTGCGCGGGTCGTGGACGGTCTCCCTCTCGCTGCCTCAATGGATGATGAGGAGGTGAGCATTCTCTTCCCAACCTTCACGATCACGCCGGCAACAACGCCAAGCAAACTTGATAACATCGTCTAAATGATATTAAACACAGTCCAGCGACCTCACCGAGTACAAGACGCAGGCAAAAAACATTTTCAAGCGGCTCTCGCAGGATGCCGACACACGCTGCTCCATTGAAACGGGTGCATATGTCTTCCAGTTGAGTTTATACACTTATGATCGCCGCATATGACGTTGCTGTAGATGCTGTGGTACTGACGCTCTGTTTTCCGCTTGCTATAATACATCGGCTTCCTCCGCTCTCACTCTACGCTCGTCATTCGGTTTATTCTTCCATCCTTCTTATCACCATTCACATTTTGAAATTCCCATGTCTCACTCGTACCCTGTTGCATTGCACTGCTCGCCATTTATGACGTACCTGTCACTCCTGCACACAAATCACGACCCACCTGCAGCTACTTGATCGAATTCGGCGTCTGCTACTTGACGCTGTGCGACCGTTCGTATCCGAAAAAACTCGCATTCGCCTATCTGGAGGAAATCCAAAAGGAGTTTAACGAAAAGTATGGAAACGAGGTGGCCTCTGTCGCTCGTCCGTATGCGTTTGTCAAGTTTGGTGAGTTTGTGATGTGAGCCGAATGCGGTTCGGGTAATGTTTGGGTTGTTGGCGGAGAGGCTCCTTTCCTGCTTGGCTTGTTGGGGGAGCACTTCGAAGCGCGCATGCGCTCATGAACTCTCTCTAACGTTTGATCACTATTTCGCGAAAACATGTGGGCGATTCCATTCCACAGACACTTTCATCCAAAAGACAAAGAAGCAGTACAAGGACACGCGGACACAAAAGAACCTCAACAAGCTCAATGACGATCTGCAGGACGTGACCCGAATCATGACAAAAAATATCTCGGATGTGCTCGGCCGCGGAGAGACGTTGGACAGTTGAGTGGTGTTGCTTTCACGTGACGACCAGCGGGGCAGGTTACTCAAGCTTTGAAATATCCTGAAACAGGAATGTCTACCATGTCGTCGCAATTGAAGGATCAGTCGCAAAAGTACAAGAAGGCATCTAAAAATCTGAATATGCAAGCCTTGTATCAGAAATATGGGCCTGTGGCTATTGTCGGAGGTGTGGTGCTCCTGGTGCTTATTTTGAGGTTCTGGTGGTGGTAGGCTGAGTTAGTGAGAAATGTTGAAAATGGAATGAAATACGCTTTTGTTTGCCTGTTTTTATTCGCGTGAAGTGCTTCAATCCATTTGAAAAACACGACCTCCTGGCATTGGTTTGCACTGGTTTACTTGAAAGTGAGTGTGAAGGAAAGGGTTGGAAAACGCTGCAGTTGAGCAACATAAAAGTGGCTTCAAAATGGTGAGTGGCCACACAAGTTGCCTTCCGTGTCTTGCGACTGACAGCTGTGGATGAAAGGTGTTTACTGGCATCGTGGAATGCATGGGAGTCGTCTCTTCCGTACTCGAGGTGGACAACACGTGGGGCGGCGGACGCGGGCTGTCAATGACTTTCAGCGAGGCTGGACCTGTTCTCGTTGACGTGAACTTGGGCGACTCGATCATGGTCAACGGCATCTGCCTGACGGTGACCGAGTTTGACACGGAGGGAAAGAAGTGGTTCAAGGCTGGGATCGCGCCTGAAACGAGTCGACGAACCAACTGTGCTGACTGGCGAGTCGGAACGTCCGTGAACCTCGAGCGGGCCATGAACGGTGCCACGCGCTATGGTGGACACGTTGTGCAAGGGTGCGTTTATCTGCTTTATCGTTGGCCAGCCTCGTTCCATATTACGTGTGCCCCACTTCCCCTCGGATTCGAAATACGAACCAACATGAACCGCGTCATAAACCAGACACGTGGACTGCACAGTCACCCTTGTCGCTAAGACGCCCGATCCGCCTAACAGCCTGATTCTCACGTTCCGCGTCCCGGAACGCGGTCAACTCCCGATTGGCAACCAAGAAAATGACCCTTTAACCTACATCATCGCGAAGGGATACGTCTGCCTGAACGGAACCTCTCTCACAGTCATCAATGTGGACCGTACTGCGCGCACGTTTGCCATTATGCTTGTCGCGTACACGCAGGCGCATGTGAATTTGCCCCACTTGGAAGTAAACTCGCGCATCAACCTGGAAGTGGATGAGATTGCAAAGTACATTGAGTCTGTGGTGAGATCCGTTGTTGTGGACTCATCCAGAACGGACGATGGCGTGTTCTCAAATGCCATCAAGCGCATGGTTGATAACGCCGTGGATGAGAGACTCGTTGCGTTGGGATTGCTGAAGAAGTAAAAACGAGACGGGTGCTTTCTTTCTTTTTTCCCTTGAAGGTGACCATCTCCGCTGACCAAAAAAAACTACAACTCAACATTGGATGGAGGATCCTGACGTGCGACCGACGGACACTGGCGCCGCGGACCCACGCGAGCGTCTGCGCCGTCTGTATGAGTTGAATAGCCTCGACGCGCACGAGTTCCGAGCCAGCGTATCGTCATCGTCCGTTGCCCTTGTCGGCGCGGGCCTGGAACCTGGCTGTCTTCTGGTGTCTCCATCGCTTCTTGTTCTCGGGTCCCTCGGAACTAAGGCAGAGGAGAGTGGACAACAAGTGCAAAAGGACGATGATGGCCAGACGGAAGCAACGCTCACGTCGATCGCTTCGTCGCTCGGGAGACCGCAGCCACTTCTCAACGCGCTCTCGCTGCTGCTCCTGAGACCCTGCGCAACATTAATGCTAGTGCGCTCGCACCTCGTGCGCACACTACTGCTCGACTTGGTCGCTCGCTGGCTCACCCTCATCGAAAGCAACTCTTCAGATCTCTCAAAAGTATTCTGCCCAGTCCACATCGAAAATGGAGCAGATTCCCCTTCCCTTTCCCCGTTGACTGCAGCCAAGAAACATGACCGTAATGGGCACCGCAAACACGGCAACGATCACCTCTTGCGACTCTGCTTACTCGCTTTCAGCAAGCTCATTCCTGTCGCGCCCCAGGTTTTTGTGTGAGTGTCATAAGCTGCTTCGCGCATTCATCGTTCCTCATCTCACAGTCTGTCACCTCCATTAGATTCGCCATTGCCTGCTTTGAAAAACTGGCCGTGTCGCCTATCTCGCTCTTGATGACACTGCTTCAGCAGACACCTTCAGCTACTGCAGTCCATGTAGAGGTCATTAGAGCGCTGTACAACCTGACGCGCACGCAACACGTGGCTGCCTTCATGCAAATGTGGGACTTCGCACCTTTGTTTGAGCTACTTGAACGAAATCATGCCCTCCTCGACCCCCTCTTTGTCGCGTATGCCGCGCACACCATGGCAAATGTCCTTAACATGAGCGATAAAGAGCGCGCGGACTGTTTCAACAAGTATCTGGGCTCCTTTCTTGATTCGGATGCGCATCCGGGACCTGTACAACAGCGGATCCTGCTTTTAAGGTGGGTGAAAAAGAAAAATTTGGAGTTGCAAAGAGGTTGAAGCTTGTGGACAATGCCGGTTTATTTAATGGAGGACTTCGCGGAAGGAAACTATTGTATGCGGCAAGATGGAAAGGCGTTTCTAAAGGTTCTAACCGTCGGATTCCCTTATGAACCAACACTGGAAAATAGGATGATCGAAGAGGAGGTAGTTCAACTTGAGCGGGGGGAAATGTTTCGCGCACCGCATCAGTCGCTCGCGGAAAGCCCGGTTGTCTGCGAAATTACTGCACAAGATTTGACCCCTTATATTGTGGATATCGCGGGGGTGTTGCTTCCCAAGCCAGAATTGAAGAATGTCTCGTCGTCTGCGGCGGGTGTGACTCCACGCAAGGTTACGAAACTGGTGTGGACAAACACAACTCGCAAGAATTTGAATCGCATCGCCATTTCTGTTTCCATGGGTGCCCCAGTACTGGTGACTGGTGGTGCAGGAGTTGGCAAAACATGTTTGATTGAAGAAGTGGCGAGACTGGTTGGACAGAAGGGTAAGCTTTCGTCATCTTTACCAAGTCCTGATAAATAACCTCATTCACTCTCATAGACCTGTTGAAGATTCATTTGGGCGATCAAACGGATTCGAAAATCTTACTGGGAACTTATGTCTGTCAATCGGAACCTGGATCGTTTCGATGGCAGCCTGGAATTCTGACGACTGCCGTTATGAACGGCCGCTGGGTGCTCATTGAGGACCTTGATCTTGCTCCAACTGAAGTTCTTTCCGTTCTGATTCCCCTTCTTGAAACGGGCCACTTGTTCATCCCAGCTCGCGGAGAGAAGGTGCGCGCGAAACAAGGCTTCCAGCTTTTTGCAACGCAGACTGTGACCGCAAGTAGCCACAAAATTAGGGTGTCTCGCGGGGGAGGCAGCGCCGACATGGGCTCATCACTTTGGAACAAAATTGTCGTGGACGCTTTGCCAGGGAGTGAAATGAGGGAGGTTGTCCGTATGTTGCATCCTGTACTCGGAGACACATTTTCGGACATGATTGTGGGCGCGTTTGAGCGAATCGTGGTCATGTTTCGTACCTCGCTTGGAGTCAACCGCGCAGTGTCCTTTCGCGACGTTATTAAATGGTGCAATCGTTTAGAGAGGCTGCATTCAGGAATTTTTGATACCACGTTGAGTGACGGAAGTACTAGTACAAATACGTCGGGCATCTCTTTGCAAGCGAGAGAGGCTCTGTTTCGTGAGGCTTTAGAATGCTTCACCATGATGATTCAGGATCGCAAGGTGCGCCATCGGGCCATGGCCATCCTGAGTGAAATCTTGGAGGTCCCCGAGGCGCGCTTGGAGTTTTACATGGAGCACTATCTGCCAGTTCTCGGGGATTCTTCGTTGCAACTTCAACAATCGACTACCAAGAGAGGTTCAGGCAAAAAGGAGACTCCAAAAGTATCCGTAGGACGGGTCACTTTGCGCTTCACACCAACTGCGACCAAAACGTTTCAAACGGGGGCGACTTTTGCAAATACTTCCTTGTCTTTGAGATTGCTTGAAAAAATTTCTGTATGCGTTTCCATGCAGGAGTCTGTCTTATTGACTGGCGAGACAGGGTGAGTTTAACTTATCACTTGTTTCTAACAGATGGTCGACACTGACAGTTATCATTAGAACTGGAAAAACAACCATAATCCAGCAATTGGCCAGCATGTGTGGAAAGTCTCTCACCGTGATCAACATGAGTCAGCAAAGCGACTCAACTGACCTGCTGGGAGGATTTAAGCCCATTGAAGCCACTATGATTGCCATGCCGATGCTTGAACGTTTTGAAGCGCTGTTTGGCCGAACATTTTCGGCGACAGCGAATGCGGCTTTCCTTGAAAGCATTCGCGGTGCTTATATCAAAAAGAAGTGGGACGTGCTTAAGACTGGATTTGGAAATGCTGTGCGTATGGCAGATAAAGTTCTGGGTTTATCAAAAGCGAATGTTGGTATTTTGATCAATTCCTTTGGAATGACGAGTTCTGATATATTTGAGAACAGAATCCTGGGGAACCTCAAGCCAAAAAATCGAAGAAGCTACAAAACGATCCGTCTTTGATGGCAGATTGGGAAGAATTTTCCACCCACGTGAAGTCCTTTTCAGCACAGTTGGACCATTTGAAAAACTCGTTCTTGTTCTCATTCGTTGAGGGGACCTTGGTTAAGGCTATAACGCGCGGCGATTGGATCCTTTTGGATGAAGTCAACTTGGCGTCGGCTGAAACGCTCGAGTCTTTATCTGGTATCTTGCAGAGCCCGTCCGGTTCCTTGCTACTGTTGGAGCGCGGAGATACCGAGCCGTTAAATCGACACCCGGACTTCCGTCTGTTTGCTTGCATGAATCCTGCCAATGACGCAGGAAAACGGGACTTACCACCAGGCCTTTTGTCGCGATTTACCGAGATGTGGGTAGACTCCCCCGACACGGTTCCTCAAGATTTGGCTCTAATTATTCGTCGGCATTTACATTCTTGTTTACCGCCACCAACTCAAGGGGGAAATGCGATCGTGAACGACATTTCGGAGTTCCATACTGCCGCAAAAGCTTCTGCCGAGGCTGGCTTTTTGGTAGATGGATCTGGTCACAAAGTCAATATTAACTTGCGCACATTGACTCGCGCATTGGGTTTTGCCTCATCTGTCGCCACTACATATGGGCTGCGCCGAGGTGTTTACGAAGGATGTCAAATGACCTACGCGACCATTCTTGGAAAAGATTCACTAGATGTCGTCGCGAAAATCTTTGAAAAACATCTAATGAACGGTATCAAAAACTTGGGATCGTTTCTCAAGAGTATTCCAAAAATGCCTGCAGGCCAAGAGGATGGCCATATACTATTTGGCTCGTACTGGATCAAGAGGGGTCCCTTGGAAGCCAATGAGGCTCCCAAGTATGTTTTGACTCCAAGTGTGGAGACAAACTTGAATAGGCTCGCCCGAGCTGTTATGTCGAGTCGCTTTCCTGTGTTGATTCAGGGGCCTACCTCAGCGGGCAAGACCAGCATGGTTGAATACCTGGCCACGCGGACAGGACATCGCTTCATTCGAGTCAACAACCACGAGCACACAGATTTGCAGGAGTACATTGGAACTTATGTTTCAGACGCGGAAGGAAAGCTTGTTTTTCGAGAGGTGTGTTGCGCGTTTTTTCCTTTTGTCTTGCGGTTGACGTTACTGTTGCCAACAGGGTGTATTAGTGGAAGCCTTACGCAAAGGACACTGGATTGTACTAGATGAGCTCAATTTGGCACCATCGGATGTCTTAGAATCTCTCAATCGCTTGCTTGATGATAATCGCGAGCTCTTGATTCCCGAGACACAGGAAATTGTGCGTCCGCATCCTGGATTCATGCTCTTCGCAACTCAAAATCCACCTGGACTGTATGGGGGACGCAAGCAACTCTCTCGCGCTTTCCGTTCAAGGTTTATTGAGCTACACTTTGACGACATTCCGGAGCCCGAGTTGAGTATAATCCTGGAGAGGCGCTGTCGTTTGCCTCCCAGTTATTCTACAAAAATTGTGTCCAGTTACAAAGGACTGCAAAATGCACGGAAAAGATCGCGCATCTTTGAAGGAAAGAATGCTTTTGCGACTTTGCGAGATCTGTTTCGTTGGGGAAACCGGCCTGCTGACTCTTTACAAGAATTGGCCGAGAACGGGTTCATGGTATTAGCCGAAAAGTCTCGACGTGAGGATGAGAAAGACGTGGTCAGAGAGGTTCTGGAGCAAATTTTCAAAATCAAACTTGATCCCACACCCCTGTATGATCGAGAATGGAATCTATTCATGAGCAAAGTAGACTCCACCAGCGATTTCGTAAAGCAAATAGTTTGGACGAATGTGAGTACACCCTTTTCCTAATTTCTTAAAATGCTGAAAATGTGTAAAAGGCCATGAAACGTCTCTTCGTCCTTGTCTTGAAGTCGATTACTAATTTGGAACCAATTCTTCTCGTCGGGTTTGTCACGTTTAAGACTTCGTTGTTCCGTTCATTTCCTTACACCTTCTCGGTTTAACCAGCGAAACTGGATGCGGGAAGACTACTGTGTGCCAAATCCTTACAACGCTGATGGGTATAAACCTGCAAATAGTCAACGCTCATGCGGGAAGTGAGACAAGTGACTTCATCGGATCTATGCGTCCTGTACGAGGACGCGAAAGAACTGCGGCTCAAGCTTTGGAGAGGATCGCCACATTATGGGAGGACATCGCGAAATTGACCCACTTGGAAAGCGATGTCACCACCGCTTCAAACATCAATTTAATCTTCTCAGAAGCCAATAACAACTTGCAAATTATGCTGGATATGCTGAAATATCGCATCGCCAATTTCATCGATGCACCGGAATCCTGGAGTTCAAATTTACGGGATATTGAGACCTTGTGCCAGCAATCCAAGAAAATGTTTGAGTGGAGCGACGGCCCCTTGGTCACTTCCATGAGAATCGGAGAAGCGTTCCTCCTTGATGAAATTTCACTAGCAGATGATTCTGTTCTTGAACGCCTGAATTCTGTTCTGGAATCGGAGAGATTGTTGGTCCTTGCGGAGCGGGGAGCGGTGAATTTTGATGACACTGACAGCAAAGACCCAACCCATTCGCACATTGAAGAAATACGAGGCCACAAGAACTTTTTTTTCATGGCAACTATGAATCCTGGTGGTGACTATGGAAAGAAGGAGCTAAGTCCTGCGTTGCGAAATCGTTTTACCGAGTTGTGGGTTCCTTCGATTGGAGACCGACTCGACTTGACTATGATTATCGACCAAAGGCTTGGCCCGCTTAAAGGTATAGTTGAACCAGGTTTGATGGAGCACATTTCCGGTCTGCTTCTGAATTTTCTTGACTGGTTTGCGTCAAAGCTGAACATGCCGAGAACATCTATTGTCAGTTTGAGGGATATCATGGCTTGGGTAGGATTCATAACAACCATGGTGAAACAAGGTTCAAGCGGAGCCAATACCATGGTAATGCTACTATGTAACTCTGTGTTTCACGGTGGGTGCATGGTGCTATTGGATGGTATTGGAGTAAATCCGCTCTTTGGTTCTATGCTTGGGAGTTCTGCTGCAGCTGATTTCCGTCGATATTGCAGCCGGAAACTCGCATCCGACGTTCATGTTACCTTTTTGAGCACGATGAACAGCATGTCTTTGGATCAATTCTTTACAGATATTTCCTTCATGGAAAATATTCATGTCACTCGAACGGATACCCATTTTGGAATTTCGCCTTTCTTGATCAAATGTGGACCCGAGCTCCGAAAGGATGTGAAGTTCGCGCTCCAGGCACCTACCACAGCCGTGAATGCACTTCGTGTGTTTAGGGCGCTGCGATTATCTAAGCCTGTTCTCCTTGAAGGGTAAGTTAACCCGAATGACCTCGGATCATTTACTCACATTTTCCTTTCAGATCACCTGGAGTCGGAAAGAGCTCATTGATCTCTGCTCTAGCTGCTAGCACCGGCTATTCACTTTGTAGAATTAATTTAAGCGAGCAAACTGATTTGATGGATTTGTTTGGCAGTGACTTGCCTGTGGAAGGTGGAAGAGGAGGCGAATTCGCGTGGCGCGATGGTCCATTCTTGTCGGCTATGAAGACGGGACAGTGGGTTTTACTGGATGAATTGAATCTTGCAACACAACAAGTCTTAGAAGTGGGTATTGCTTCATTCAAAGAGCCAAATGCGATAGATCTAATGCGTGCTATTTTAGGGCCTTAACGCATGTCTTGACCATCGTGCGTCTGTGTACATTCCTGAATTGAGTAGATCTTTCGACTGCCATCCGAATTTTAGGGTATTTGCTGCACAAAATCCACAAAATCAAGGCGGTGGTAGAAAAGGCTTACCCAAGAGTTTTGTGAATAGATTCACTCAAGTAAGAAGCAGAACTTCGCACCATTTCAACTAATAAGCGTACTTCCTGTGACATCAGGTATACATAGAAGCTCTTACTGGGGAAGACATGGTGTTCATTGTATCAAACCTCCATCCCAACGTCGATCACAAAGTTGTGAAGAAAATGATCGAATTCAATCAAGCCATGCACGAGGAGACTATGATGAAGCATTCTTTTGGATCCCGAGGGAGCCCTTGGGAATTTAATCTTCGAGACATTTTGCGCTGGATTGAGTTGCTTGTGAGCGGCGGAAATTCTGGAATCGACAACCTGAACAACCCGCATTCGTTTTTAGAAATGATGTATTGTCAGCGAATGCGCACAAAAAGTGATGCAACAGCTGTTGCAGCACTTTTTCGCTCGTATTTTGGTGAATATGTCTCGACTCAATGCGGGTTTGAAATTTCCAGTGACCAAGTCAGAGTCGGATCATCTTCCTTGTTGCGAACTGACAGGAGGTTCCCTCATACTCGCGGTTATGTGTCAGGGGAAAAGCTCGAAATTTTGGCTTCCCAGCTTCCAACACTGGAATCTTTGATAAAATGCATTGAAATGTCTTGGATGGCGATCCTCTGTGGCCCTTCATCAAGCGGGAAAACGTCTCTTGTTCGCATGCTAGCGAAGCTTGCTGGACAGCAACTTGATGAGTTTTCAATGAACAGTGGTATAGACGCTGTTGAACTTCTTGGCGGATTTGAGCAAGTTGATTTGTCGCGGCGCGAACAAGATATCCTGCGTTTAATCGAGCACACTCTCGAATGCATATTTAGATACACTGCGTTCTCAGTATTGTCTAAAAGCTCTGAAACTGTTTTTCAGCTTCAATCTAGACTTCGAAGTCTATATTCTAGTGACCCTTTGCAGATTGATTCGGCCATAGAATTACTTGAAGAAATGAGGGAGGTCATCAGTTCAATGGATGCAGGCTTGGCCAAATTTATAGTATCGTCAGGTGCCAAATTACCCGATGAAGTCACCAGGTTCTGCAAGCAGTTGCAACTTCTCCAACTATCCGGCTATCACGGCCAGTTTGAATGGATTGACGGAACGCTTATACGGGCTTTGGAGGAAGGGAGGTGGATTCTCATCGATAATGCCAACCTTTGTCCGGCTAGTGTTCTCGATCGCTTGAATCACTTATTGGAACCCAACGGCGTCCTAATAGTAAATGAGCGAGGCCTTGTTAATGGCCAGATCAAAGTTATTGTACCGCATCCAAACTTTAGAATGTTTATGACAATGGATCCTCAACTGGGAGAAATTTCAAGGGCCATGAGGAATCGTGGCGTCGAGCTTTTTATGCACACGAAGTCATCCAACGAAAGCGCTGATTTGCAATCGAAGCAAGACATAATTGATTTGCTGAACGCGATTGGACTTCCGGGAGTGGAATTTCCAACGAAATTACAAATTCTTCATGAGCAGATAAATGTGGTATTCCAAAAGCTTCATTTACCCGTCGAAGAGTCAAAAACAGCGCTCTCTAAGTTTGCTCGACTGGTAGTGGAGAGAATGGAACGAGGTAGTATGTGGTCAGTGTCTGCGGCGAAAACTGCATTTGATACCGTAATTGACCCCAATATTCTTGATGCCGTCTCTTCGGAGCTTTCTCTAACAATTATTGATGCTCTTACGAATGTACTTGAGTATAATGCAGCTAGTGACTCAAAATTGCCTTTACAAATCGAGCCTGCTATTTGGCCTATCCGAGTTTCTGGCCGTTTCATTGTTGAAGAGTCTGCATTATCACAAATTTCTACCGAACTCTCCCTTCTAGCAAAGTTTTCATATCGGAATGATCGCGTGACGCTAGCGTCCCCGCATACACTTCCTTCCGACAAGCGCGACCTCCTGCTTCCAACGCCCTCCAATCAAAACCTCCTCCGATCGGCTAGTTTGAAATTTGTTGAATCTTGCAGAACCAAGGGCGACTTTTTGTTGAAACTGGCAGCAATTGATTTCCTTGCGTCGTCGCATTCGACTATTGCCAGTTTCCACCACTTAAAAATGGCAAGTGCTACCTCCGAAGTACTGCGACCTCTGATCAGTCCGGTTTGTTTCATGGTCTCGGCCTTATCTTGAACTTATTCTCCTTTCAGGATGATCGCAAAAATATCCCGGTGTTATTCCTTTTACGAGAACTAGAGCTGATTGAAGATCACCTATGTTCGAAAAGCTCGTTAACTGTCATCAGCTTGTCAAGAAAGTTTCACTTGGGTCATTTGTCTGAGCACAAGCTTGCTCATCCGTCTCTCAAGTACATATACTCCTTTTCAGCCCATTTAAGAGAAATTATGCAGTCCCTTGTTGTAGCATCGGTCGTAGAGAAGTATGACGTGAGTCTAAAGGAGCCCATCTGGTTTTAGACACGCACTAACTTTAAATTTAGGACTTTCGGAAAATTGCATATTCCATTGAATATTTACTCAATCTTCTCGACTGCGAAACCTTGAAACACATGGAATTCATATTTTCGTTTCAAAATACTCTGCAGCTTATTCAAACTTGCAAGCCATTAGCGAAAGAAATTTCAAAACCCTCTTTTGGCTCTACTGAAAGACTCATCGAGGCAATCGACGGCTGCTACAATTCTCTTGGCATTCGCGAGTATGAATGCCTTTCCAGTCTTTGGAAAAACGCGTCCGTCGTCACTTTGCGGAGAGAATCACTTATCAAACTTGAGCAAGAATTTGACGTCATTGGAAAGCGACTTGGTTTAGTTGATAAAAAAATAACTGGTACGAAAGATGTTGATATTTTTACATTCTGTTCCTGATATATTGTCATTCTGTAGATATAGTTTCTTCAGCATTGATGGATGTGGAAGCAAAAATTAAGCATTCGATGCTTGAAGCTGTGTCGACGCTCTATTACCTGGATGCGTCTCCTGTTGCTGAGACAGAAAGTATGACAGAAATATTGTCAAAGCTCCCAACCGTGAGAATATGTTTCGTTCGTTTTTGCATGCCTAACTCGACTGTCAAAAGGAAATCGCGATGCATCTGAACAAGTTGGACTTTCAAAATAAGTCAAAGACCCGGTTTTTCGAAATTGAAAATCCCTTGCAAGAACCTCTTTCACACCTAGAATCTCTTGGAACGCGGGGAATGAGATTTGGCTTGACTCCGATCACAGACATAAAATCCCTCAGGGCTCAAAAGTTGATCATCCTGAAACTGAGCGAATTACTCCTTGCTGATTCATCGATTGTGGAAAAGAAGGTAAATAATCTCATCTTACATGCATGTGCATAAGTAGATATCAGTCCTCATCGCTTCCAACAGCATGCATTGATGAGTCTAGCGTCTGATATTTCTGCCTGTATCGAATATGAGATTGAGGAGACCCTTAACTCAGCACAGAACCTACTCCCTTTCCAGAGAATGGTTTGGATTCTCAATGCAAAATGGTCGGACACTTTGTTAGGTTTGCTTGAATACTTAGCTCCCGCCATCATTTTGCTTACTTTCTTCCTTTTTAGACGACGATTTAGTTAACCTTTTGAAGGATGTGTTGCTGGAGGCTACTTATCGATGGCATCAACGGGCTTGGACGAATTCTTGCACAATGCTTCTCTCATCACCAAATTTCAACCGGGACTCCATTATATGTAATGGAAACGTCCACGAAACGCCAAAAGAAACAAGTGATGTCGGTGAAGAATCACAAGGCCCTGGTTTACTTCTGCAATCAATTAGTTCCAAGCTTGCGCTGAGTCTACTGTGCGTTTTAATTTCATTTCCTGTATCTTAAAGTGACGCAAACTATTTTCACAACAACAGGGGGTCACTTCACAAAGTTCCAATTTACAGTTTTGAAAGCAAGACGACTCAGATTAGGAAACTTTTGTCAGTCTTCAGTGAACCTGCGCTGCCGAATTTTGTCACTCTTTCGACGCAGAGCGATATTAATATTGTTTTTCTTATTTTTGGCCAGGTAATTTCGTCACTTTTAATTTTTTCAAAGCGTTCTTGAACTGAAAGCCTGACAGGTGTTGCAAGGACACGAAAAATGGTTCGGAGCAGATGTGCTATCAGGACTTATGAAAAACCTGCACGATCTCTGGATATCGGTTCGAGGCATTGTTCATCCCCGAGTGGTGGTCTTGAAAGAGGCCATAAAGACGGCGCTTGCTGTAATGCCAGTGAAGTCACGCGGTTATCTCATTTCATTGTTAGATGGCCTTGAGGCTTTTGTTCATTCCGGGATGAACCTAACTCATCTGGGCAAAGTCTGGATCGCTGTGTCAATGGCATTTTTGCGATCATATCTGCCTTCAACTGCGATTGATCCTGCATTGTCATCCCAAGCGCAAATTGACTCCCTTCTTGTCATAAATGATCGCGTGAAATCTGAAATTCTCACCTCCCTTGAATTGGAATACGTGTTGAAATCACCCTCTGTTTCAAGCTTTGCGAACGAGTTTGAGGAACTGAGGGATAACGACATATCTTTAAAGCGCATTCAAAATCGCATGGTCTATAGACCGATCCAATCTCAGATTGTATCAATTGTCAATGACCTCAGCCATATCGGAAATAATGTCCTACGCGATGAAATCATAGAAATGTGCTTGGCTGAAGGTGTAGATCGCAAGCAAATTCAATTTTTGCAGGAAGGACTGAGCTCTTTTATTATGCGTATGGAGTCGAAGTACCCACTCTATCGCGACATTCTACAACCAGTATTTTTGAGTCTGTATCAACTGAGACTTGGTTTAGTCATGGTCTCGTCAAATCTTGCTAATCAAGAAGTCTCTCCAAGGCTGAATCAGCTTCTATGTGGCATGCTTCAATTTCTTGGGGTCATCGATACGGACACATTTGATCACGCTGCGTTTTCCGAATCAATTGCGAACCTTGCTTTGGTGTTATCCAAGGACACAGAAATCAATACACTTGTGGCTGAAATTCGTCGTTTCTGTTGGTTCATCAAATATCAGAACTCCCTTTCGAGCTCTGATCTTTCTGTCATTCACATTTGGTTCAACGAACTGAGTACTAGGTGGATTGAAGCCGAGACTCTTGTGTCTGAAAGGGAGAGAGAGAAAGCGGAACTGTATAAATATAAGGAAAGGACCCATGAAGTTCTCAATGAGGAGCAAATTGAAGCTGCTGAGCTTCTGGAAGTTTTCCCCGACTTCTTTGATGATTTTGAGGAGGAACCAGATGATTCAAAACCGGACGGACCGGGTCAGCCTCCAGTCAAGCAGACCAAGATGACGCCGCCCGAATCAGCAGACGCTTGCAGCTTAGATGACACGGTCGCATTTGAGCTGAGAGAGCTTCATGCAGATTTGTTCAACTCGTCTCCAATAGTCTCCAACGAACAACAACGTAAAAATTATGCGTCCGTTTACACGCGATCGTTCGAGTGTGCGGCGCAAATTTGCAATGGGGTTGTGAATCCAATGGAATTTGAATTTGAGTTGCTAAGCAAGGCTGGACAAATCGTGGTTGCAGACCTTCGGCTGGAATCTTTGTTGCCATCTGATGAGAACGCGCCTGTATCCGACTCTTTCGACTTTTATCGCGACCCAAGCATCGGAGAGGCACAGCGACTACAAAAGATCTTGAAGTCTTTGGACATAAAAGTTTCAACGCTGATTGACGAATGGCCGGACAACAGTATTTTGTTGCATTTACGCATTATGCACAATCGTATTGCATCTTTCTCGATCACGTCGCCCATCATGAAGTTTTTGACTG
Organism: Chytriomyces sp. MP71; assembly: GCA_025201725.1. Lineage (NCBI taxonomy): Eukaryota > Fungi > Chytridiomycota > Chytridiomycetes > Chytridiales > Chytriomycetaceae > Chytriomyces > Chytriomyces sp. MP71. The sequence goes on from MU614585.1 coordinate 45,900, forward strand.
GGGTTGAGTTGTTGTTCCAGAAGTGCCATGAATGGGAATCTTATGCCAGCTCAAAAGTTTCTCTGAAAATTCATTTGGAAGAAATGACCTGTTTGATTGTGCGATGGAGAAAGCTCGAACTTGAGTCATGGAAGAACTTGCTGAAAGTGGAAGACCGGTTGGCTGAAACAAAGTCTTCTAAGCTTTGGTTTCACTTGTTTAAGTCGTTGATTGGACCCGCTTTACTTCATGTGAGTTGGACTCCTTAAATGTGACTGGGTCTAAAACACCATCGAATTTCAGGCTTCCAGCGACGAAGACTCGCAAATCGTAATTCCAGCTTCGGAGTTGGTGGCTACATTGGACCAGCTGTTCCTTTCGTCCACCATTGGAGAATTCCGCGGTCGGCTAAGCCTGATATTTACTTTCTACAAGCACCTTCAAATTATTCGGAACGAATCCAAAAACTCAAAAGCTATCGACTCAATGTTGACAGTAATTTGGAACGTCCACAAGTACTACTCGCAGTTTGTCGATTTTGTCAAGATTTATGTAGACAACTTGCGAAAACCCATCGTGAAAGAACTCGACGGATATGTGCGCATAGCGACTTGGAAGGATGTCAATGTTTTCGCTTTGAAGGAGAGTTCTAAGCGTTCGCACTACCATTTACACAAGTTCGTTAAGAAGTACAGAGAGATTCTCAGTCTCCCCGTGAAAGACGTCATTACGCTTCACGCGCAGGAAATCGTGTCAGACGGGACAGTTGTGGTCGGTAAAAAGGGAAGGGGTCCGCTTTCGGTTTACTCTCCAAATGAGGAATCTCTTGTTATGGAAACTCCACCCATTTCCATATCATTAGATTCAAGTGCACAAGACATCGGTAAATTTTTGAATCGGATGCAGGTGTTATCCCGTGGAATGATATCAGGTGCGTGTCAGATCACTACATTTTGACGCCAAAACTTGTCCATAGATTTTAATCGCCGTTTCCACCAGATACACAGAGCACGCAAATTCGGGATGGCATTGAAGACCTTGTTTCAACAGTTCTTGAGCGCATTCAGTTCTATCAGGCTCCCACAGAACCTGGCAGTACGGCAGTGAAAGGTCAACGAATGATTCGAAAGAAAGCGCTTGTAGACTTACTCAAGTATTTGGAATACCTGGGCCTCTCACCGAACTCGTCAATGAGACATAGCAAGCAGCAAGAGTCGTCGTTTATCTTCAGCGAAAAGAGCTTTGACTTGGCTGAAAAATTGAACAATCTGATGCCTCAGCACGGTTTTGACGACAGAATGAATCAAACGAGTGCAAACTTGTGGCAGCAATCCGACACAAACTACTACAAGCTTTTGTCGCGTATTTCAATCGCTCGCGAATCTTCCCGTTCTTTCAACCGAGATTTGACAGATCGTGAAATGTCGAAGAGTATGAGCTTTTTGGATGAGTTACTGCATTTAATTATCGTGCAACGACGAGATCTTGTTGCGGCGCTTCAGATTTTCGACTCTAAATTGATTCTCGCCTCGCAGCGTTGTTTTGACCAGCTTCGACATGTTGAGACTTCTGGCACTCCAATTAAGGCCAGTGTGTCGTCGACAAACACCCTAATCTATAGGCACAGCAGGGCTGTGGATCAAATTGATGCATATCTCACTCAGTTGTTGATTGTAATCGAGACGGTGGCCAAATCAGATGCGTCTGTGGCAGCTTGCGTAAAGCAAGTTCAAGAAATTCAAAACATGCTGGAACCCATTCGCGCGAATATTAAGACCACTCACAACACATTTTACGTCAAGGATGGCGGAGAATTTTCTCCATTCATTCCATCTAGCGCGATTGTATCGTCTGTCGAAGCCACTTCTTCTGGAATAGAGGCCACTTTGATTGCACTCGAGGCTACAGTTTCCTCGCATCCCTCGATGTCCTGGTGCCTTGATACCGTCATTTCTCGTGTGTCGGGTGTGCACGCGGCATGCAAGGCTTCTATGGAAGATTTCGCTGCTGCCGGCCTAGCCCCGCCCAATTCAAGTGTTGAATTGTCGACAATGACATCACTTTCTAAGAGTCTGGTGGATGCTATTTTGGTCGCCTTTCAAGACCTTCGTCAGCACAAAAGCCGTTCAGATTTTGACTTGAATCAAAACGCGGCCGAGACAGCCGACGACATGGACCAGTTCGGTCTATTTCAAGGTGCTCTGTCCCAAACTACAATGGAATTCCACAAAATCTTCAAAGATTCGCGGCTCAAGGTCATATCTGCCATTCTTGTCCGCCTTTTTACATCAATTGAAAATTTGAATTCTGAGACCGACGTCGTTGCAGCATCAAACCTTGTTGGTCATGTGTATCCGCTCTTGAAGCAGTTTTTGCACATGTACCAGTTCAAAATCCATCAGTATATTACATTCCACAGAGCAACTACAAAGCTGGCATATATCTTGTCAAACTCATTTACCATTCTCTTCAAGAAAGGATTTTGTATCCCGAAAGATGAAGATGGCTCAGATGACCAGGACAATCAGGACGAGGAGCATGCGAACGGCATGGGCATCGGTGAGGGCGAAGGTAGTAAGGATGTGAGTGATGAGATTGAGGATGAAAGTCAAGTTGAGGGACTCAAGAACGATGCAAACGAAGCTCCAAAACCCGATAAAAAGATGAAAGAAGAGAAGGATGGCGTAGAAATGGAGGGTGACTTTGATGGTGCACTTGAGGATGTCAGTGACGATGGCGAAGGGGACGATGGCGATGAAAAGGAAGAAAAAGAGCTGGATGAAGAGCAAATGGGAGACTTGGATCGTGACTTGGCCGATGATGTAGACGAAAAGCTTTGGGATGGAGACGACAAGGAAGACCAGGATGGTAAAACCGAGAAAGACTCAAGGGCTCAAAGCCAACCGGGAGACAAGGATGAGTTAGTTGCAAAGGAAGATGATTCGTCCGGGCAACCAGATAAACAAGAGAAACCTGACACTCAACCGGAGGAATCCAAGACGGAGCCGGAGGAGGGACAAGGTGGTGATGAGGAGGATGAAGGCGACGTGCTGGAAATGCCCGAGGACCGAATCAACGAGGACAACCAGTTTGAAGACAACACTGGCTTGAAACCTTCGTCGTCGATCGAGGAAGATGATTCTCAAGATAAAGGGAACGAAGAGGAAAAAGACGCGATGGAGGAACTTCCTGATGATCTCAATTTGGACGACAAAGAGGGAAAAGCGGACGATTTTGAGGACGTGGATATGGATGCACAAAAGGACCGCCAAGACTCGCCCATACCAGACGAATCTAACGCTGCTGACGAGATGGATGAAGACCAACCATTTCCCGAAGAAGAACCCGATACCCATATGGAACGACTTGACGAAAATGCGAATGAGGAAAACATGGCCGAGCAAGAGGATGATCCCATGGTAGCAGATGAAGAACCTCTCCCGAATGCGGGTCAAAATGAAAATCCGGATATGCTCAGCGCTGAACCCGAAGAAAATGGTGCCGACGATGAGGAGGAACAAGATGTTCAGCAGCAGAGCAAAGCGCGCGACCGCAACCTGGGTAACTCCGACACGCAAAAAATCAAGGACAATATTGTGAATGCGGCAGCCGAAAATGACAACGAACGAAAAGATGACAGTAAAAATGATCCGAATGCTACAGCTGATTCTGGACAAGACAGTCAACAGAGAGATGGAGGTAAAAACGACGTTGCTCGTGAAAAGGAGACTGCCGATTCCATGGAGGAGAGTCAACAGCAAAAGGAAAAGGATTCGGACTTCAATCCACATCGCAGTCTAGGCGATGCCACCATGAAATGGGTCAACCGTTTCAAGAACTTGTTCGATAAAGATCCTACTGTTGAAGAGTCAAAGCCGGACGCTGTAGAGAGTAGTGAAGACGATGTGCAGGATTCGTCCAATCTAGAGTTTGAGTTTGTTGAAAATGAGGATGCTGCATTTGACAGTCAGGTCTTACAGGCTGCCGATTCAGAGCAAGTGAGCAAAATGGACCAGAAGGCCTTGGCGGAGGAAAATGCGAGGGAAGTCGAAGCCATGGAAGTGGATGACGATGCGGAACCTATTGTTGATGCTAAAAGCAACAATCCTGATGAAAATCCGGAGCGCGACATGCAACAAGATTCTTCCGAAGACCAGGGGCGTGTGAAAGGTGTTCCAAAGTTGGGCCAGGTTTCAGATCAAGACCAAGAACTTGATGAAGGAGATTCAGATGAAAACCATGATGATAAGCAAGCAGCGAAACATGGCCTCAATGACGATGAATCTGCAGACTTTGATGGCGTGGATGAAAAGATGGACGCTAGGAACGACGCTGAGCTCGAACTGGAACCACTCACCGATGATGAGCTTCAGAAACTTCGTCAGCAACTTCAAGAATCGACAGAGCAATGGCGTCAAACTGGTCAGGATTTGACTGAAGCTCGAAACTTGTGGCGACAGTATTCAACTTTAACGCGCGAGCTTTCTTTCTCCCTCTGCGAATCTCTGCGATTAATTTTGGAGCCGACTCTCGCAACAAAACTAAAAGGCGACTATCGCGCCGGAAAACGACTCAATATGCGGAAAGTTATTGCATATATTGCCAGTCAATTCAAGAAGGACAAGATTTGGCTCCGACGGACGCGCCCCTCCAAGCGCACGTACCAGATTATGATTTCCATTGATGACTCTCGATCGATGGCGGAGTCAAAGTCGATTGAGCTCGCGTTTGAGTCGCTTTCTTTGATTTCCAAGGCTTTGACACAGCTTGAGGTTGGAGAGATTTCCGTGGTTTCATTTGGCGAGGATGTGCGTCAATTGCATCCTTTTGACAAACCATTTTCGGATGAGGCGGGCGCAGAGGTGATTCACAACTTCACATTTGGTCAAGAGTGAGTGTTTGGTTTAGTCACATTATCAAACTTTCTTAATTCTAAGTCGTCTTCATTTTCCAGCGGAACTAAGGTCCGTCAAATGATGGAAGCGACTCTGGACATACTCAAGACGGCACGCCAAACTTGTCAAGGGAGTGCAGAGTTGTGGCAACTACAAATCATCATTTCAGACGGAATCTTGGAAGATCACGCTGCTGTGAGGGCTTTGGTGCGTCAAGCAGCCAATGCTCGCATCATGGTTGTCTTTGTCGTGCTTGACCGACGCGGTGATCGCGACTCAATTCTTCGAATGACTAATGTTTCGTATACGGCGTCTGGCTTGCAAATGACTCGGTATATGGACACATTCCCCTTTGACTTTTACGTCGTCTTGAGTCGGATCGAAGATTTGCCTGAAGTCTTGTCTGATACCCTTCGCCAGTATTTTATGTTCGTCAACTTGTGATATCTTATTCATCTATTTGTTCTAGGGCTTTAAACAAAGTAATTTTATTGTGAACAATCATTTATCCATGCCTCATGTAGTAATCTGAGAGACGGGATAGTGATGTGTGAGAAGGGGTCATGAGATTCGGACAAGCTCACCAATCGCTGCCGAAAATGCCGCAAAGCCAACGCATCCTGTGGCCATTGCTTTTGGTCCACCCCGAACCGCCAGTGTGGCTCCGGTGAAACAACCCGCAGTAATGCCATTATACATATCGTTTTTTGCTCGATACTGACGTTTCGGGTTTTTTTTGTCGCGTTTTAAGGTTACTGGATATTGACGGGAACATCCGCAAGAGTCAATGCCGGAATGTGGCGTGACAACCAGGAACATATTTCGCACGATCAGACAGCTCACTCCATTCATCGCGTCGCTAACATAAAATCTCTCGTTTCCCATCTACCAGTGGTTTGCAACTCTTTCTCGCCTGCCCCAGCGCGATCATCAGGATCAGACAGCTTACCGTTTCAATCACACACTCTGAAGATGCAAATATGGCGCCAACAAGAGCGAAGTTTTTAGCTGTAGAATAAGAACGCGAGCCCATATCTTTGAGTGTGTGCTTGATCTGGTCCCGCGTCTTCATATGTTGGTATCGTTCAAACTCTGCCTGCGACGACATATCCATGCTGCTCATGAACATTCCGAAGACACCACCGAGAGC
>MU614586.1:0-68547 GCA_025201725.1 Chytriomyces sp. MP71
ACATTCAACCTAAAATTTCAGATAAGTATTGTAAGATCTGTGAATCATGCGAAACTGCAGTTGATTCTTTATTGGAGATTTATTCGGGTGGAACCGGAAAGCTCATTACGTAATGATGGTATCGGCCCAATGGTCTAGTAGCATGATTCTTCTTTAGGGTAGAAGAGGTCCCGGGTTCAATTCCCGGTTGGGCCCTTTTGTTTCCCGAAGGCCGTTGGAATGCGGCCGGGAGCAAGAGATCAAGCAATTCAATCGTAATTTCCTACTTCAAAAGGTTCTAGTTTAGATGGGATGTGCCACGCTGACTTCAGTTCGAATTGAAGTTTCTGGGATTTTTGACTCACGACTTAAAATATGTAACTGCATGATTGTATTCAATTCTTCCACTGCACATAGCCATTCACAAAAACGCATTTTGTATCCATCAAATACTCCATCCGTTGCCGCAGGCCCCACTCTTCCTTGCGGCGATGCGCATATCGTTGATTACCATCTTCTCCAGACACCTTGGGGTCCGCCACGGTATCCAAGTCGTAAATCTTGCTGGGGTAAAAAGGGACGGCTCCGGGTGCTTCGTCCTCGCCCGTCTTACCAGTCCCGGCGTCCTCGAGGCGCCAGCTTTCAAGTGGGGATGCACTCAGAGGGGTCAAATTTCGCTCTTCGTCGAGGAAGGTGTTCCAGTTGGAGGCAAAGTAGTCGAGGAGTTCATCGCGGGTCATGGCCACATCCCCGCTCCCCGCTGCCTCTCCTGTTTCATACCACATCATTGGTTAGCCAGAGCATTAGTGTTGAAAGAACTTACCCTTGACCACCTTCTTCACATCCCTCACCGCCGGCAAACCCGTCACCGTCCGCCACGGATACACTGCATACGTTCTCCCCAGCCACAAACTGGTCTCCCCGTCAATCGCGCGCTTCTCCGCATCTACCTCCTCAAACGGTGTCTCGAGCCAACCGCCTTTGGCCATCCAGGACTTGCGCGAGCGCGCGCCCGAAGTCGCGGCCAGGTGCGCGGTAAGGGTGGGGTTCCAGGGGGGCTGTGGCGCCGCGTCCGTTGCGCCATCAAGCTCGCTCGCGAGCCAGCTGTCGCGGCTGGCGAGGTGCGGGTCGAGCACGACCTGCGCAGGCATTTGGGGCGGCGGGGAGGCGTCAAGATCCGCATCGTGTTTGATGCTGGCTTGGAAGTCCGGTGTTACCTGCATGTGAGGCGTTAGTCTACCAGTGCGACGCGTGATGCCGTCCGTACCTGAAGGTTTCGCACCATGTTCAAGTCGTCTTTGAAGGAGGCGAGGAGATGTTTCTTTGGTACGGAGACCAGGTTGAATGATTCAATTGCGAGCTCCATCGCCGTCGGCGAGTTACGCTGTACCATCGCGAGCACTGCCTTGGACCACTCTGACTTCTGTAATTGAGTTATGAGATATAGCGTGTGCATTTGCACTTGCAATACAGTCCCACCTCTGCCTGCAAAGCCTTCACAATCTCGCCGAGCGAAGTGTGTTTGAAGCATCTGGAGAGATTCGCTCTTAGGACTCATGGCAGAGGTGTTTGCAAAATTCGAACCTGTGAATCGCATCAAAGTTTGAGCCACCAAGCCTCCAGCTTTTCCAGTCATCTGTGGAGGGACTTGAATCTAGCATATCGAACATCAACTTACGATATCATGTGCCAAAGAATAGTCACCGGTAAACTCTTCAATCGCCAAATCCAATATTCTTAGATCGCTGGATTTTGTCTCGCAGAGGCGCTTGATGAGGGCCGAAATTCGTTCAGATGGAACTTGATGTGTTGCAATTCCTGCGAGACTATCAAGACGTGAAAGACGAGTCATAAGATTACTTGGTCCATCCTCAAACTGCAAGCAGAGGACACTCTGCTTCCATATCCTGACTTACAAAAGCACACGTTCGCTCTTGGTGTGAGCGCGGGATACAAGGTACTCACACAGTCTCAGCCGATCGCAGCACATCGCCAGTCAATACGAGATATTTTCCCAAACTCGCACTCTCGAGGGCGTCGTCCGCGTCATCCAAGAGCAAGTGCCTCAGCGCAAATGCAGATCCAGGCACACCGCTGCAGAGTATACTGGCGGGACCCTCAGAAAGCGAAAGAGCTGTGGTTTCTGTTGCAATGCGGAAGGACGCGTGTAGGGAGAGCGAGGCTCCTAAACCATGGGTGGGACCGTCCATGAGCGACACAAAGGGGGTGTTGAGGGTCGCGACACGGTGAGCCAGCAGAGACGCTTGTTCGAGGGCAGGCTCCCATTCTGCTTCGAACGGGACTGGTCATGCGGTTGGGTTGATAGGGTGCCGTTAGTTGGTCATGCATCAGACCTGAGAGGCCCACCTTTGAGGCCGCCGCAAAATACGGGGACGTTCGAGCGCTTTACGAGGGCAATAACTTTGACATCCTTGGCATGGTCCCATGCCTGTGATTGTCGCGGTTCAATGAGAGGCTTCTGGGTCAAGTTTGCACATGAGGTCCAACCTCAAGATGTCGCGAGACTAGCTGCATCATGTCCAGATCCATGCGTGCATTGTTAAGCACAAGCACGCGCCCAGATCCGTGGCTCAGGGCGGTTACGGGCTTGAAGTGCTGCGACACATCCACAAATGGGCTCACGATCCCTGTCCCCACTGGACTCCCCGCGCTACCGCCAGATGAAGGATCTGCTGCGGTATTGTACCGGTGGATGTGTTGGCATGCGCGCGATGCCCGAGCTGTGTGGGATCCCCACAACGTGGCTCGAAGTGGAAACATCTTTCCTTTTCCAAACCCGAAGACGGGTGCGGCCACATTCCACTCACTAATTTTCTTCTTTTTTCTTGATCATTCTATACTGCGGAAAATGTTTACGCTGTGATCTACACGAAGTAGTCATGGGTAAACAAGCGAGCTGGGAGGGAGAATTGTCGGACTGATGTTATCTTGCTAGCACATCGTCTCTTGTCTCAGAGTACTTCTTTTGCCGTCTGTTTCTGTGTCCCCCTTATTTCCTTGACATGAAGTGCTTTCTTTTTTTTTTTCTTGGTCATTTCCCAGCACCAATTTCCCTTCCAACCAACCAACCGAGGAAGCGCCATGGTGCACCGATCCAAAAGCAAGCGGGCGCCCGCATCGAAGCAGTACAAAATCCGGTCCAAGGTGAACGAGCACAACCGGAAGCTGCGGAAAGCATCGAAAAGCAACCCGAACCCGAAGCGTGCGTGTTTCAAACCTGCGAATCGAGGCAGCTGAAGCGGCCCTCCTCTTAACAACCACTAGGTCTCAAGAAGGATCCCGGAATCCCGTCGCTGCTGCCTTTCAAGGACAAGCTACTTCAGCAGATCGAGGAGAGCAAGCGAAGGGTAACAGCTGTCGTCTTTTGTTGGCACTAGGTTCTAACCACTTTCTACAGACGGAGCAAGAAAAGGAGCTCTTGCGCGAAGCCAAGAAGAAGGGAAAGCTGACGGAACAGCAGCAGCTCCTCAACATGGTCAAGAGCGCCAACCGACGCGCCACCAGCTTCGATGCAGACAATGGCACCGACGCTTTCGAATCCGTCAAGAGCGCCAACGAGGCTGCGGCAACGGGTCGGAAAGACAACAGCAAAAAAGCATATTATCGCGAGTTCCGTAAGGTTGTGGAGCAGGCGGATGTCATTTTGGAGGTGCTCGATGCACGTGATCCTATGGGGTGCAGACCAAAGCAGATAGAGGAGATGATTCTCAATGCTGGAATCAACAAGCGGATTATTTTGATTCTTAACAAAATTGGTGAGTATTCGCACAGTTCATTTGGCACAGTTTGTCGCAAGCAGGAGCAACAGCAACCAAAATTGTCCCTGTTCCGAAAAACTAAAGTCTCTCACTCACAGATTTGGTTCCCCGCGACGTTGTTGAGAAATGGCTCAAATACCTTCGTAACGAATTCCCAACTATCGCTTTCAAAGCGAGCACTCAAACGCAACGCAGTAACCTCGGACACAGTAGCGTCAGTACTGAAAATGCATCACAGGATCTCCTCAACAGTAGCGAATGCCTCGGAGCTGACAACCTAGTCAAGCTCCTCAAAAACTACTGTAGAAACAATAATATCAAGACGAGCATTACGGTGGGAGTGGTTGGATTCCCCAACGTTGGAAAAAGCAGTGTCATCAACAGTCTGAAGCGGAGCAAGGCTTGCAATGTGGGAGCAACGCCAGGTGTGACAAAAATTGCGCAGCAGATTCATTTGGACAAAAACATCAAACTGTTGGATTGCCCTGGTATTGTGTTTTCAAAAGGTCCCGTTAGCGGGGACCCCACAGCCCAGGCCGAGGTCTTGCTCAGAAACTGTGTCAAGACCGAGCTGATTGACGACCCGATTACGCCAGGTTGGTTTCTTTTAGCAGTTACATGTTACTTGAGTCAAATCTAACGCGGCTTGATGTTAGTTGAGGTTATTCTCTCGCGTTGCAGCAAGGAGCAAATCCAGCTTCTCTATGACCTCCCGCCTTTTGCGAATACCCGCGATTTCCTGATTCAGCTCGCCAAGCAGCGTGGAAAGCTGAGAAGGGTAAATTGAGACTTCTTCCTTGCCGACTCATTTGTGACGTGAATACAACGGCAGGGCGGAATTCCAGATCTCGAAAACACTGCCCGCAGCGTCCTTCAAGACTGGAATGCCGGTCGCGTGCCCTTCTACACGCTTCCGCCGGACTCTGGAGTGGCCGTCACTACTCACGTCGAGAGTAGCATCGTTACCAAGTGGGCCAAGGAGTTCCAGATGCCCGAGATTGTTGCGGTGGAAGATGAACTCATTGCAAGCGTCAAGACGCGTGATTCGATGGGTCGCATGCTTGCAATGAAATCAAATGAGGCTCATGACGGAGACTTGGAAGAGGGCATGGAAATTGAATCGGTTGAAGTCGAGGAAGAGGTGGGAGACTGGGATGAAGAGGAAGGCGATTTTGACGAGTGAGCCCACCTTTTTTTAATCTTCGAGTCCGTCTGATATCATGATTCTGCACACAGGGATGACGACGAAATGGAGGAGGAAGGCGAAGTTGACATGATGGACGACGACGAGGACGAGGATGAGGAGGAAGTGACTCCAGCCGCTGTTCAGCGGTCGGCGCCACCCATTGCGCTGGACATCAACCGTCTCAAGGCACAGGCGGCTGCGAGGAAGAACAAGGGCGCGGCGGGAAAGCCGGACAAGTTGCCAGCTGTGAGCCTCGCCGAGCAGCTTTTGAACCCGCAGACCAACAAGGATCGAAAAAAGGCCCAGAAAGCGAAGAAGAAGCAAGAACGGAGAGGTCCGGGTGGTTCTGGGGATACCTACGACTTTGGCGAGCACTTTGACTTACCGGGTGGCGACATGGACGAAGACGAGTGATTAGTCAATGTCTCTCCCCTTTTTGTTACTTGCAGTTTTTAAAGCTGGGAAATCTAGTTTTTGATTAATGTACGCATCAAATGGTATGGCCGGGTGCAGGCTTCGAAGACAACTTCGTGTGAGGAAATGCACGCATGTAAAAACGCATCAATTTCTTCATCCCGTTGCGTAGGCTCTCTTATTTTATTCCCGAAATGCTTTTTTCTTTTTTCCCCCATCGAATTGAGATTTCTGACTTTCGAACCCGACGGCTGCCACGTCTCGCACGCCTCGACCCCGAATCGATCCCCGCGAGCCGCCAACCAAGCACACGAAAGCGCACGCAACACAATCGCCGCGCTGCCCATCGAAGAAGAATGGACGATTTCATAGCGAGTTGCCTCGATGAGATTGCGCTTGAGGGCCCAGGGGGTGAGATATTCGTTGCCCGATTCAACCTCCGGAGGAGGGTCTTGGATCCTCCCGCACGATTACCTCCAGCCTGACTGATTACACTGGACAATCCAGGATGCACACTCGACCGTCTGTGGGGCCTGATCGCGACAAACTGGCAGAGTGACGGTCCGCTGGACATTGAACGCCTCGCCCTCGGTCTCGAACCCTCGCCTGTTACAGGTGCGTCAATATCTTGAGTTCAGTCTGTGCTCGATTCACGTCGTCAGAATCGGATGGCTAACACGCTAGTCTTCGCACAAACTGAAATTCGCGGTCTTAAGAAATGGACGACGCGCTCAGAAACTATGTGTGGCCGTTTCTTCTCTCTGACCCGGATGTATCCATTGCTGGCGACGCCGCGGTTCGTTTCCTCATGAAACTCCCCATTAGCTGGCGAGATAATAGTTCCCCGAATAGGTAACGAAGGAGGATTTGATGATGTTACATCAGGAGGAAATTTTAGCAAGATACGGGAATCGTCTCAGAGTTGTGGCTTCTGATACTGCACGCGCGTTCTCTTTGGGCACCACCACGGTAACGATAACGTCATTCATATACCCTGAAAATTGAAATTGTCTGCTGAAGATTCGTCTGAGTGAAATTAATTATAAGACGTTGTGGATAATCGCCAAAATGCGCGCGCCTGGTGTCACACAGTTTGACTTGGCTAAAATCCTGCAGATGGACCCACGCAATCTGTTTCATCAAATCAAAGTTCTTGTGAATGCAAAACTGATGTAGGTTTATCAAAACTTGAAACGGCTCTGGCTGACTCTACCGTAAAGCGTCAAATTCCCCGTCACAATCAAAGGCTCTCATTCCAATCTCTGCATCCATCGCCGATTTGCCAAAAAGAATGACCACTTTGTCAACTTTATTCACAGTCAACGCATCCATCTCAAGAATGGCGATAAGGAGGAACTGACCAAAGAGCAGATTCAGGATCAGATGCAGCTGATTATGGAAGAGCGCAAAACGGCTCCTGCGGGGCGTTTCAAAACGGGTGATATGGGAACTTACTTTCAGTGTGAGATGATTCGGCATCGCGTTACTGTGCTATTGGCCGGCGCCGAGAACAATGTCTTGCTGGCGAACGATATCATGGACATTTTGGTGCGGACCGAATTACTTCTTGCTTGGAAGCTTACTTTTGGCATCATAGATTGGTCCCAAAATTGAGAAACTGGAGCGGAAGATGTTTAATAAGGTTCTTGGGTCGATGGCGGAAAAAGGCTACATTGAAATCTTCGAGACACCAGTTCCAAAAGGGGGAGACAGCGACCAATTCTCCTACTCTCGCTGCCTCCGTCTTCTCAAATTTTATTACACATCCAACGGTGGCTCAACCAAAACTTTTGAATCCAAAACCGGCTACTATGTCTCTCAGGAATACAAGGACAAGATGGCCTCCGAGCCGGAAAAACACCTTATCCTCGGCCTCGGCACCGCAGTTGTGGACCTACCGCTTGACTACCAAGTCTACCAAGTGATCGAAGCTGCAGGCACCTCTGGCACGACAAGCAACGTGATTCGACGTAGCCTCAGTAACCTGGCCAGCCGCATCCTCGAACGCATCCTGAAGCGCCTCCAAAAACCCCTGAACGCCAACACGGACCCCGCGGTGCAAAGCGACCTCGAGTTTCAGGGGCGTGAACGGCGCTACCGATACTACACCTCTGCCAACTACTACCTGGTCAAAGGCACGTTCGCGGAGAACGAGAGCCGACTCACGAGCCTGGTAGACAGTGCTCTGCAGGCGAATCAAATCTTCACGCCAGGTCGTCCGGTGAAGCAGGTGGCGAGGCCCAGTGCACGATTTGCGACCAAAATGCCGAGCGGCATTGTTCGCAAGCGCAAGTATGGTAAGGAAGAAGACGCTGAAGATGTAGAAATGGGTGATTCGGATGAAGATGATTTGGCTGTGATTGATCCAACTGTGAGTTTGGATTCGCCCCGTGCGCTTCGAACGCGCAGCAAGCCGGTGAAATTTGTTTTTGACCTTCCTGAAGACACGGAGCCAGAAGGTGACTTTCATTTACATTGCATGACAGGATATAAGCTTACCTGTTTCATGCTTTGGTCAACGTAGATGGAGGATCAGGCGATGAGGTAAGCCTCAAGTTATTTCACTTTCTTGCTCTAATTATTATTGTGTCAGCTTATCGAATGCTCGAAATGTAAAGAAAATAAGGACGACGAGCTTATCTTGCTCTGCGATTGTTGTGACAAAGGGAGACACACATACTGCGCTGCCCCTCCTCTGGACGCAATTCCTGAGGGCGATTGGGTAATGCTCTCATAATCATAATCCAAGTATCTTGCTGATGGATCGATGCGAATAGTTTTGCAGTGAAGAATGCAAGGCAAAGGGAAAACCCAAAGAAGTGGAGCCTCCAAAGAAAAAGCGAATCACTCTGGGATCTGATGACGAAGAGTCTGATTTCGAGGCTGGTGGCGGAGCGGATGAACCATCATCGGATGACGATGATGACCAGGATCTGGACGACGGAGGAGGTGGGGAGTCAAAGATCATAAAATCACAAGCTCAGAAAACGACTTTTGGAGGATCTCAACCTTTTCTGTACCGACAAGCATCTTCTTCGCTGGTTGGTGCAGGCGGTGACATTTCATCTGCTGTGTCGAAGGTGGCGGGACCGTCGGGCATGCAAGGTCGCTCAGCCAGTTCTCCTGTCCTTGGATCTCCTGTATTTTCTACTCCCGCTGTGTGCCATCCAGAACCGCCTGTCGTTCCGTCCTCGACACCACCTGCGCATGCTTCAGTCCCGTTCTCAACAGCCCCCGTTTCATTGTCGATGGGTTTTCCACTGAATATCACGGCTCCCATCGCCAATTTGAACAACACCTCGTCGCCGCAGTCTTCAGGACCCGCTAGTCCCTCCTTGGTGCTCCCAGCAACCAGCAGAGGCTCAACCTCGCAGGATTTGCTGGCCATGGTCGCCAACAGTTCCAAGGCTAAGCGGGCTCGTAATCCAATGCATACGGGACCTTCTCTGAACGGCATCAAACGCGAGAAAGTGCTACTTCAATTGCTCGAGTCCAAAAAGATTATCGAACTCAATATCTTCACGTCTAAGCAGTTGGATAGTCTGCTGCAGACTCCTGAGGACAAAGATGCACCTATCTATGCCATGGACAAGAAGACACTTCAAAGGACGGCTCAGAAGCTAGAACGGGAAAACAAACTGCGGATCATCGCTGTACAGATTCCGAAACTGAATGGAAAGTCTCAATCGAAGCAACTCTTGCTGGATAACTCTTTGGCAGCGACAGATCAAATTGTACAGGACTACATTGGTTTGTGTTGTGCTTTCTGCGATGCGCAACTGACCAGAGCCAAAATTTAGATCACCTGAGTGAAGCGTCAATGAACGTTCACGAGCCCAAGATCGTAGCTTACGAACGTGAATCGGTTCCGAACTTGGACCGACCGCTCGACCTTCACCGCAAATTTATTGGAGAAGGGGAAGAGGCACCAGAATTTGGAATTGGGGTGGATTTGCAGCTTGCAAAGGAAAACGAGAGCTTAGACAATGAGTTGGAGATAATTGCGAGACCCGATCCATTCCGTTTCTGGTTAGCAATCGCGAAAAAGTATGGATACATGTTGGCGAAAGTGATAAGGGTAAGTGGTTTGTTGCTTTTTGTAACAGTGATAAGAAAGGTTGCTGAGGTCCTCTTTACCAGGTGAAAATGGTACACGAGTGGCTGTTCACTCAGTTTGTCTTGAACTATCAGCAGCTCAAGACTACGATGGGTCAAACTCGCGAAAAGGGTGTCTTCTCCGTTTTGGGTCTGTTCCAAAAATCCGTTGCAACTAAAATCTGACTGCAAATCTGTTAAATCAGATATTTACAATTACATGACGTTAGACCTGTTCCTGCGCGTTGTCGGAATCACGTCAGATGACGCCGTTTTGAATGCTTACATTGAGAATGGTAACGATCCTGAATGCCCTTTGAAGGACTTGCCACAAGAGCTTCGCCGTTCAATCCTTGACAAGACGTATAAACTCAAATCGGCTGTCTTGACGTACTTGGACTACCTTCAACTCATGAACGTGATCACTGTCCTCTCAGAAAATGTCGATCCGGCTGGTTTATCGGTTCACGACTCATTTCGTGTCAATTCAGTCGTCCCCATCCATGACTACCGAAAGCGTGGAGCCCCTTTAGTCAGGGATTGCATCATCGAAAGCCGCGAGAATTTGCGTCAGTACTGGCTGCAGCTTGAATACCTCTTTCGCAAGCTTGTTCCAAAATTGGAGAGAGAGGAGGAGCCAGAGGAAGCTGGAACGGAGGAGCGCCCGGCGAAAAGGTCGCGAGTGCGCCACGAGCCGCCAAAGGGTGCTACTCCTCAAGCTGAAAAAGTACTAATGCTTTTGCAGCCTCGGAACTGGCAATCCAGTTACTTGTTCAGTGCAGAGGAAATCGCTGTGCTTGAGAGTCACATTGACCGCAAACGTCTCATCTTTCCCGTGGATGACAATGTAAAAATCAAGGCTTTGGCGGATGGGTTTGGGATTGCACCTGCACACGTCAAGTAAGTTTTGCTGTTATTTATCTAATTTTTTCTGGAAAAGGTATCTCAGGTTTTTTACTTCAGGCATTACTTCTACCGAGTCCAGCAAAACTACGAGCGCCGTATCTTGATCCTTCAAGATAGAAGACGCGCGATTGCGGAAAAGCGAGGTGAAGTCGATGATGAATCGCGCGCTGTTCTAGACAAAAACCGCGCCCGAGTTCGCGCCGTATTGGAGCGCGCGGGTATGCAGTCAGTTCTTCCAGGACATGGTTCGGGGAATGAGTCTGACGATCAAACGCGAATGGAAATCGTACCGAAACGTCGAATGCGCTGGGTGTGGAACATCGAAGAGGAAGTTACATTAATGCATGCTTATGCAATCGTTCGTCATTTGACGATTGCTAGAGAGACTCGTTTCAGCTGGAATCCAATTGCCGCTGCCGTTTCCACTTCAAGAGAGCTTTGTCGCCGCAAGATCGCCACGTTGTTGAAATCGCGGTTAAACGAAGAGAGAATCAACTTCCTTGTTGCGGAATGGTCGAGTGTGTTCGACGATGCACGCAGGAAGGGCTTGCTGCCAGAGATCCCAATTGGTGAGCTCCTAGGCATCAATATTGATGAGCACGTCAAGTACTACTGCTCGAAGTCCAACTTGTTGGCTAGGTGAGATTGATTCGGATCTATAAAAACTGTCTAATCGGTTACCGTCACAGAACGGACTTGAAGTCTACGGAGCCAATAGCAGTTTCCAACAATGTATCTGTCCTTCAGTTGCCGGAAATTTCTGATTCCATGGAGGCAATGTTCCGCATCTATCCATTTTTGGGAGCTCAGCGCAAAATTTCAGAGTTTCGAGAGCAGATTGCAGATGCGCCAACCATTCGCTCCAAAATGTCTGTTCTCTACAATTCGTGGTTGCTCTCAGAAATTGAAGACGAGGTATCTTTGGACCTGAACACTGCGAAGGCGCCCACCACTACCGATATTGCTGTTGCCAAGTTGATGTCATGTGCAAAATCTTGCATGATGACGCCAGAGGTTCGCTATAACTCCGAGGTTGCTTTCAAGCTGTTGCACCAGTTTCGTGATGCAACCATTTCACGAGGCCTCAACAATCTCTTATTCGAATCGTCATTGGTAAAAACCAAGAATTGGCGCGATCGCCACGTTCCAGGACGTTCCCTCACGCTTTCGGACAAGTGAGATGGTGAAAATCTATTTGCATGCTACAAACTCACAATAAAATGACAGGTTCCTCACAACCATATCTGGTGTCCTTCCCACACGGTTGATCCCTCAAGCCATAGCTGGCGCCAACAAAGTGCACTCTGGTCCAATTTTGGAAACGAGGCCCCTACCCTATGTCGATAATGGCGTTGCCTGCGTGTTATTGGACTCTTTGTTGACAGGATCGATCAAGCTGGTCCCTTCTTATGCTACCAACTCTGGTATCTTCATTGCTTTTTATTTTTTGGTTTGCCCGTAACTTTCTCTCGGGTCTCGCGCAGACGATCCCAATATTCTGTATAAAATATTGACAACTGATACCAAAATGGAAGTTAACTCCGTAAATCCCCGCCTGGTGCCGATTGAAGAATGGCAAGGAGACATTCGCTCTGAAGTTGTTGCCATTTTGGCCGCGTTAGATACCCCGTATAATGGCCTTGTTCGGGTTCTGTACTCTGCTTTGCAGTCAGCTGGCAAGATGGGGCTGAACTTGATTGAATTGAAGGTGAAAAATCGACTTCATGTTGCTCAATGGAAACTCATTTTCTAAAAATGGATGCACAGGCGAAAATCAAGCAAGTCAAATCACGCGCGTCTGATGCTGATATCCTTGGTTCGCTCAAATTATTGAGGACGACCAATGTTGGAAATTGTGACATCAGGGTCGTCTCAAAGGTGGGAGAACACTATCCTGTCTTTGTTGCTGCGGAATTTATTCGCGCTTGGATGTCGCGTGTAAGTGTGGAGGATGGGGAAGAGGAACCCCTTCAAGTCGTTACCACGAGCTTTCCATTGAGGCTATGGTACGATATCCATGGGAACCTGATTCAAAGCGCATTAAGAGCTTGTTTGGAGTGTGTGATGAGCCACATTGTGGAGACTCCAGGTATCTATGAGGTGAGTTCTTATTCTCACATTCGCTTTTCCTTCATCTCTCAATAGATCCCCTGTTAGAGTACGTTACGCGACTTGGTCAAAACGGTTATGAATGGGGTGGAATTGAGCGATGTGTTGGAAATGCTGATTGATAGACAGGCGTGCAGAAAAGTATGCTTGATCAAACCAAAGCCGTTCAAAAGCTTATTTGATGCCATGAATGCACCGCGCGCTGTCCTGTTGTGTGGTAAGCTATATATTTTGCTCCATAATTAGTAATCCACATTCATCTTTAAATTAGAAGGAGATCTGATTGACAAAAACAAAGTGACGAGTTATTTCCCCTTGCCTGGATGGTTTAACGTCAAGAATGAGATTGCATGAAACCCGAGTTAGTTCCCTTAGTCGATAGCCTAGACTGCAATAAAGCCATTCTCTTTCCCGCATCTTGGCAACCCTACTTACTGACCCTTGTTTTGGTAATTAGTAACCCAACAGAAATTCAGAATTTGGTGGCACCTCCAAGCTCGATTTCCCAGGCAGTTTCACTCTGGCTGATGAGGCCCATCTCCCACGTGGATGGATTGAAATCTCCTCAACCACTTCAACAACGCAAATCCGTGAGCACCACTGGATATCCAAAAAAAATCACGACCATGAGACTCCAAGGAACTCTGCTTACACTTACCGCCACTTTTGCAAGCGCTGCAGCATTTGGGCCCCATGATATCAAGAACATAGTCACGTTCGGTGACAGCTTGTCGGACAATGGGAACTCATTCAAAGATTTTGGCATGCCAAAGGCCCCTTACTTCAACGGTCATTGGTCCAATGGACCGGTTTGGGTGAGTGTCGGAAACCTACACCGAACACCCGCTAATCCTCTTTAAACAGATTGAGTACCTTAGTAAGTTTCTCGACAACGCCACTCTATTGGATTACGCAGTGGGAGGCGCCGTGGCAAACAAGACGGATGCATCCGGCACTGCTCAAAACATTCCAGACTTGGCGGAACAACTGTCTCTTTTCCAAAATGACACTGTGAGCAAGAAGCTGTCTCCAAGCTCTACTCTGTACACCGTCTGGGCGGGTGGCAACGACTTTGACTACGCTGCCGCTGCAGGCAAGGTTCCAGACCCATCTGTAATTGCAGGATATGTCTTGACTGCTGTCGACGCGCTCGTGAAGTTGGGCGCCACCAACATTCTTGTGTGCAACCTGCCACCGCTGGACTTGACTCCTAGCGGAATCGCCCTCGGCCCAGTCTTTGGCCCCATTTTGGACGCACTCTCTAATGCGTACGACACGGCTCTCCGCACGGGTTTGACCGATATGGCTGCCGTGAACCCAGGCACCAATCTCATCCTAAACGACGTGGCCAAGGTCTTCTATTACGCCGCATCCGTGGCAGGTGAGAAAGACTTTGGTCTGACGGATTCGAGCCAACCATGCCTCAACGCGACGAGCAAGGTTGCTTGCGCTTACCCGGAAAAGTACCTGTTCTGGGACGGCGTGCATCCCACCACCACCGTTCACAACCACCTTGCGCAGTGGGCCTACAACCAGCTCTTCAACATTTCTGGCTTCGACGCGTCCCCCGATATCGTGAACCCGCCTTCCGAGAGCACGACGTCCTCGGTCGAGACTTCCGCCGCTTCGTCGCCTGCCTCCGTTCTGGTTTCAGGGTCCACAACCACGTCGGCTGTAGCAACTTCATCTGTTGCCGCTAGTCAATATTCTTATGCTTCTCCTGCTGCACCGGTTGCATCCACGGGTCTGTACCAATCCTCCGGCATCAAGGGAGCAGCTTCGTTCGTGTTGCTCGTGCTTGGTTTTGTTGCGGCGGCTTGAAAGGGCCTGTTTTCTCCTTTTCTCTACTTTTTAGATATTATGTGTAGGTTGTGGTTACTTAGGAAAAAATAAGAAGGAAGAACCCTGATCGAGTCAAACGTGTGAAGGCAGTGGTAATCTGAGTAACATTGTCGCAAATAGTCACAGCATTTCGGATAATAAGAACTGTGTTGTTCGCGATGAATGACCTTCCTAAGCCTCCTTTCCTACGACGGTCACAGGATCAATGACAATGTTTGAGTCACTCTATGAGCTTGTTGATCTCATTAAGCGGGGTATCCTGACGGATGGCGACAATTTGAATACGTTTCGGACCTCCTGGAGGCGACAGTACTCAACTATGTCAATGCAGTTCACGGACGCACCTAACTTGAAGCGGAATATCAATAACCAGGCGGAATCACACGCACTCCACCAATTAGAGACCCTCACCCAGAATTTGAGGAATGAGTGGGTTTGATGCGCTGTATACGGCGATGGCTACCACGGCTGTGCCTGTGATGTTCACGGGGATGCTCTTAAATCCTACAAGACGGACGGTAAGGCGCTTGTTTGACTTGTTGTTGCAACCGTTGCGCTCTTGGTGCGTTTTTGAGGTCATCGTTTCCGGACATTTGAGTTGGGTGGGCTTGGCGAGGGTTTCGAATCATGCACCCAGGTGCCGTGAACTACACTGATCGCATCCGGAACCCGGTCGCACGGAGGGGGGAATCAAAGTGAAAAACGGATGGCGAGGGGTACGTCGGATGAAGCCATCCTCTACTTTGCGCGCGTCCTCTCACGGCGCGGTTGGAGTCTCGCTCCTGGCGCGTCACGCGTGATGAATCTGCGGCGATCCGAGTCACGTAGCGAGCCTGATGACAGCTGATTCCGTCGACGGCCGTCTCGCCACCAGTCGCACTTCCGCCACAATGACGAGAATGCGCCAAGTCCATACTACATTATCGAAGTCGCCTTACTCGGTGGCAGTGAGAGCAGGAGCCCAGGCCACATCCCGCCTCATTTTAAAGGACCCAACACGTCATCCCTGGCATTTGACAATATGCGCCTGCTTCTGCATTGCACGCTCTGCACGCAACTTGGCGTCCCCCGTGTGCACCCCTACATCGATCGGCTCCAGCATTGGCGGCCAGCATCAAAGAATGAGTGTATTCTAGAGATGCGCGCGATGACCTTTTTGGGCCTTTGCGCGGGAGTATAACGCACAGACCCCAAGCTCGGAGGTGTCGCGAAAATGTGCTGGGAGGCGCGCTGGCTTTCGACTTTGGAGGCGGATGCATGGGAGGAGAAGGGGTTGGGTTTGCGGGATGCGAATGACTTGCTGTGTCTTGCATAAGCGATAGAAAAATGGGAATATTGGGCTGTTTGTTCAATAGAAGGGGCGTGATTTGAAACAGGCGTTTGAGTCGCGAGTGTTGTTGATACCACCTCGCACGGATGCGTATTTGCTGCCCGAGGACCACCTAGAGGAGGTGAGGAATTTGGAGAAATGTGCGTTTGTGGCGACAGAGAGTATCTGGGGACATTAGGCTGGAGAGGGCGGAGGCACGGAGGCGGACACTCGGCTCGTTATAGAGCAGGTAGGCGCGTGGGTGAAGGGCTGTAAAGGTAGTCAGAGGCTGTGATGTCGTGTTTTCTGTTTCGTGGATGAAGGGGGATAAAAGGGGGGACAAAGCGCATTTCCAATTTCCAGACTAGTTTGTCCGAACAAGTGAAATGTCCACGTCCTCTTCCTCGCCCTCGCCAACACGCCTCGACCGCCTCGTCTGCACTGCGCGAACGTCTGCGCCCGCGTCGTCGCCTGACCAGCGCGGACACGGTGACGGGCGCCGCCAACACGGGCCACAAGGTCAGCTGGACCAGCACGCGCCCGTCACCGCCTGTGCAAAGGTCGACCGCATCAGCATCACTCTCTCTCGGTCGTCTCTCGGAGAGCTCGGAGAAGAGGCAGACCTCTGCGACTACAATAATAACGAGCGAGGGCGTCGGCGGGACATCAGGGCAAGAACTACGAAGTCAAGCATCACAACAACAACAAACGAGCCTTCTTCCGAGGAAATCACGCGCGTTTCTCTCCCAAGAACTGCTAAATTAAATAGGGTAAGTCTTCCCCTTGTTTGTATCACTCGTATTGATACTCATAGTCACCTATCATGACAAGTTCTTCTCCCTGTGCGCTAAGGCTCCCGGCATCAAGCCCGTAAAACCAGCTGACAAGCTCAAGTTACTAGCAAACCTAAAAAATCACATCCTCCCATCCAAAAAGCGCGTCGGCGTCAAACAAATCCGCGCCCCTCGCTCCAACCAAAACAACCATCCTCTCCTTGCTCCCTCCCTCATCAAAACTCCATCCCTCACTCCTTCACTCACTCAGGAAGCATGCGAAGACGCCATGATAATCTCGTCCCCTGACGACAACCATGGTGACCTCACTTCAACCATCCCATATACCAACATTACCGCCTCCAACCGCTCACCCACCCTGCATGCTGTGAAACGCACGACTGCACCCTTTAAACGCCAACACAAGCACCTCCTCCTTCAACGCTGCCATAGCGCCCCTGCAGCCCGCTCCTTCGGTCTACCCGCGTCCGCCCCGGCCCCCACTCCGCCGTACACCGGACCCATGGTGGTGGCTCTCGCTGTGGGCGCGAGAACGCCGCAACAGGCTGCGGCGGCGCGTGTCGTGGACGCGTACCATCTCGAAGGCGTCCCGCCACCTTCGCATCTGTACACAAGCACGAATGTGCATGGTGCCACGCCGCATACGCGCAAGATTTTGGAAGAGTATAGGGTCGCGGGGTGTGTCTGGGGATGGGACGGTGGCGGCGGTTTGGAGAGCAGAAGGAGGAGGGATGGGGAAGTGGGGTTGTTGGAGGAACCGGATATCAATGTGAGTAGTATTTTTTGCAGGCATAGTTGGGTGTATAGCGCAGAATGTATTGATACTTACTCCCTTGCAAAAACAGCCCTTCCTTTAGTTCCTATAGAAACACTGTCAAGGAAAAAGCCCAAGAAGAGTACTGTACAGCTTCTCTTTCTAATACCAGGATCTCACAATTTGTTGACATTCATTCGTGGGTTGTTTTATTCTCTCGCTTATTTCTTTTGCCACCCCTATATTTAATTTTGGATGATTGGACCCTATTTATTTTTTGTTTTTATTAGTGATTGGCCGGAAAATAGACCACAGATTTTGGCGTTTCAAATGGATTGATGCACTCAGTTGGAGCTGCGAACAGAGTATCTCTCGAGGTTTATTTACCTGTAAATTGACCGGCCTCATTGGGTAAACAGTAACTGAGTTGCGTGATTAAAAACGATTCTCGAAAGCATAATGGAATAAAAAAACTGACAGGCAGGGATGGACGATGAAGGCGTGGTACCTAAATAATTAGAGTCTTGAGAAATAAATGAGCTGATCCTCTGTGTCGATCACGATCATTGGAGGTTAAAATCAAGCCGTGGTTTTCGAATAGTAAATACGCTTTCAAGCAACGACATCTCCGCATTATGATCCTCACTCTTGGATATTAAATTTAAAAGTTCTCGCGTTCCTCAGGCACATTCTTTCCACAGATCGCCAAGAATTTGTTGATTCCAAATGGGTCGCTATCAATCGGCCATTGGGAACGCTTCATTTTAGGTGAATATCTTCCTTGTCCTTTCTCATCCAGCTACCTCCGCTGATCTCCCAAAACACCCATCAGAATCCACCTAAGCCCTTACCCCTTTCTTTGCTTGTACCCCTATCAAAGAAGTGCTTGCCTGGAATTCTGATAATGGAAGCAAAGTCAGACTGGTGAGAGTCACTTGATGAAATCCTTCAGTTGTTTAAAGTTCACCATAATCATGACATAATTCTTTCCACTTCATTTTTGAAATTCAAGACGCGTTGAACCAGGAGGTGTGACTGATGAAGGTCGTGCTTTCACCACTGATGCACAGGCAGATTGTGTTGATGCCACCAACATAGCGGATATGCTTCCGAGAGCTAGAGCTGCGTGATGGTAAGGGATAATTTATGAGGAGTGCCTGGGTGCCTGGATAATTGCAGTGTAGGTAACGGAAAAGTTTTGTCGGTGCCTCTGTTGTGGGAGACAATCTTTAGCTCGAGGACAAACTAGTCAGAGCAGAGAGCAGATCTTGATGAGAAGCTCTAATGCAAGGTTGAACAAGCAGGACAGGGTGTGATGGTGCTTGAGGTGGACTCAATGGTGGTCACCGGGATGCAGTGGCTCCAGGGTGGTAAATCCTATCCGTTGAGACTAATAAGTTTTGATTCCCGGTATCAATGCACAGGCGCGCTTCAGCTTATTACGATTAGTAGATCTGGAATAAAGTTCTACTCATTTAAGTAATTTGACGCGTCATACAGCCTATGGAGTCCCTTATCGTGGAAGAGTCCCTTATAATGAAGGAGTCCCTTAGCGTGGAGGATTCCCTAATCGTGGAGGAGTCCCTTATCGTGGAGGACCCTTCTCGTTGAGGAGTCTCTCATCGTGGAAGAGTCCCGTATCGCGTCGGGCTCACTCCATTCTTCACATTCTTTAATCTCACCTGATTGACCCCTTTCCTTAGTATCGTTTTGTTGTAATCGTAATGCGTAGGGTCTAAGCTTGGTGGATGGAGTGGGAGCACAAGTACCGTTCTCAGTTACTACTAGCTTCCTGTCTCGTATCTGGTCTCACATTGCTTACAGTGCAACCCACTCAGAGATAACTCGTTACGTGTTCTATTGTTTCATGGGAAAAGCTTGATGAATGGAGGCATCGAGGTTTGAGGACTCTTTGGTTGTCGTCGAAACTAGCGAGCGACTGTAGCTACTTATTCCTGCTGGTGGTACCTCCTAACTTCCATAACAAAAATAAGTTAACGGACGAGTAAATTACTACAGGGTGACCGACTGATTTTACCGAAAATATTGAGGCTACATACTCTTCAAAAGGCTTGATAAACTCTTTAGTAATATGTCGTGACATAAAACAAGATCGGCAATGTTGAAATCGACCGTCCAAGGACTAACAGAGAAATAATATCCGCGGTTCCTGTTCCCTTGGTTAAATAACAGATCTCACAAAATGATCAATCTTTTCACGGCGAAAGTATGGTTTATCAAACTTGATTGGACCCAGCTTGGAATCGGTTCCATGCATACGACTAATGACCGCGATCCGAAGAAGACTGGGTGCATTTCCACGAAGATCGGGTTGTGTTGAAGTTGACTCACTTTGGCAAGGTTTCCACGGGCCGCGAGCCAAAGGGCCATCGCATGACCTATCAGTACAATGAAGGCAGTTATCATGACAGCGGATGCGATCGTTGATACGGTGGTAGACTAGTGGGAGTCCATTATGGATCAAAAGTCGGGAAACCGTGCTCCCCCTTTTTTCCCTCTCCAATTACTGAGGTAATCATGTCAAAAAATGGGGCATGAGGTGATAATGGGTCCAAAAAATACCTTCGCTGCCGTCATACCTTTTGAAACTTTCCATCGATGATCGTAAACTCCACTTGCGCAAATTTCCTCTCCAAACCGCTTCTGAGGCGTTTACTGGAGAGAGCGAATCCAGCTGCAGTACCCGAAACCGCTTTGACGTCGCCCATTCCAGATTACGGGGAGCGTTCATGCTCATTTTCGGCACTATGGGGTTCCAAACAGTGGGTTGAAGTTGAAGTGGATGCCCGGGGTGCCGATATGCATGTCAACCATCCTGAGTAGAACTGCGTATGCCACAGTGCAGCTTTTCGTAGTGCGCCTAGGAATCTTGGTCATGGGCCAGAAGTCGCAAAATCTCATTCCCAACGGCCCAAGTGAATAACTTGTGCCGAATGGGCTGTACTTGAGCTTGGAAAAAATCGCGTAAGTTGGCTCCGTTGGCTCCGGTGGCTCAGGGTTACCTTCCAATGCCTTCCAAACAGCATTATGGAACGTAATGAATCTAGGGATGCAGACCAAGATTGCTCCATTAACACATGACATGTGGGTGAGGGAACAGCGATTCAAACGAGGATTTACCAAACATATCAACGACTTAGTAATCATCAAAGATTTAAATCAAGTAAGAAATAAGGCTGGTGTTGATTTTCCAGTCTCTATAATTTATCTACTTTGTTGCCTTATAACAGTTTAAGGAAGTTCCAGCATTTAGAGAAATTTTCAATAAAAAATAGATAACAATTTCACAATTTGGCCGCGATTCTGTGATCGCTGGCAAAAGTGATGCGTTGGGCTGTTCGCTGGTAGTAACTGAGTACGCTCAAGCCATGACAGGGACGGTGGCTCTGGGCATGTTGTGGTTGGTGACGATTGGTTTTTGGGGAGATTGGGGTTGTCACTTCGTGCCAGTTTTTTGTTTTCATCCGCCAACCATTGGATCGGTGAATGCACGCATTGTTTCGCGGGTTTACAACAATGGCAACGAAAGCTAGGAGTTATGAGGTGAGGGATCCGCTCTGTCGGCTCCCAGCTGGACCGCACTTGTCTGTCGCGCAGTCACTGAGTCTGCTGTCAAACTCAGGAGAGCATCCAGCTGCTCAACACTTGTCAGTCCAATGCAGTGCGTAATCTCCGTGATCTTTACACACTATCGGAGCCTTCGAGCCTCTCCGAAGAAGATTGCAAGTTACCCTGTCCAGTCTCACTTAGGTTGTATTACCAACCAGGCAACGATCGAAGCCGTGCGCAAAGCCGGAAACGCCCTCAACAAGATTTCCATCCCCGAAATCAAGGAATACATCCACCGCGTCGGTTTGGACGTAAGGACCCCAACTTTCACCCAACGGCCCATTCCATGACTGTTCCACCGGAAACAGCTCGACACCCTCAACTCGTCCCTAAATGTGATCCATATTGCCGGCACTAAGGGAAAAGGCTCCACCTCCGCCCTCATGGAAAGCGTCCTGCGTACGCACAGGCTCCGTGAGACTGACTCCCACGCGAAGACGCGACCTCTCAAAACTGGCCTCTTCACCTCCCCTCATCTCATTGAAGTCCGGGAGCGCATTCGAATCGACGGCAAGCCCATTAGCGCGGAGCAGTTTAGCGAAGCCTTCTCGCGCGTGTGGGACTCTTTTGAGGAGACAGAGACAAAGCCGGGGTATTTTCGGTTCATCTTGCTGATGTCCTTGCACGTCTTTGCGAAGGAAAAGGTAGATGTGGCCATTATGGAGACGGGGGTGGGCGGGGAGTATGATTCCACCAATGTGTTTCCCGCGCCGTATGTGACGACGATTACATCTTTGGGGTTGGATCATCAGAGTCTGCTGGGGCAAACGATTGACGAAATCGCTTGGCACAAGGGTGGAATCATGAAGGTATGCAATACCTTTCAAAATCGGTGGCTTGACTGAACCCATCCCAACAGCCGGGTGTTCCTTGCATCACCTCTCCACAACCTGCCTCCGCCATGCAAATTCTCCGTAATCGATCCATCGAACGTGACATTGCTCCTGCCAAAACTATCCCACCTACCTCTACACAATACCAGCTCATTGAAATCGACGACAAGGACATCTCCGCACTCCGAGACACACCGCTTGGTCTCAAGGGAGACCACCAGTATATTAACGCTGCAGTTGCCGTTGCGAGCTGCTCGGAGTGGGTCAGCGCGTACAACGCGCGACATGGCGACTGGAAGGTGGAATACGAGGCAGAGGATGTTAAGCGCGGGCTCGGCTCGGCAATGTGGCCAGGTCGCAGTCAGACGCTCACGTTTCCTGAGTTTCCGAATGCCACGTTCCATATTGACGGTGCGCACACGCCCGAGTCGCTGGAAGTATGCGCCACCTGGTTCAACACGATCCATCCCATCTACCCGTAAGTTTTCCCCCAGTCCACTCGCAATATGTGCATGACACGCTTCTGACTTCTCAACCAAACAGTGCGGAACGAAACATCCTCCTCTTCTACTGCACTGGCGGTCGATCCCCCGACGACCTCCTCCGGCCCCTCATGCGCGTCGCGCAGCCCTTCACGCACGTTATCTTCTGCAGCATTGAAACCAAGGTGCACAATCCGAGCCACACGAACCACACTGTGTTCAAGGACACGGAGATGAAGGCGCAGCGTGCGAACGCGGCCTCTTGGGAGCGCGTTGCGCGTGGAGGCGTGCATGCGGGAGCGGAAGTGATCGTGTTTGGCGGGTTGGATGACGCATTGGCGGTTGTGGGGCAAGGGAATGGGGTTCGGACGAATGTGTTTGTGACTGGGAGCATGTATCTTGTTGGAACTGTATTGACGTACTTCAAGGTGGATGTGGTCTAATTCTTTGACTTTAATGGACGGTGAAACCAGAGAATGTTGTTATTCTCCTGCCTGGTAGTCCATGCAACGTGGTTTCTGAAGGGGATTTGGGGTTATGGGGGGGCTGGAGATGATGGCATTTACCCCAAATTCAGGCCTCAAAAATGCCAGATGGAAGTGCCAGGCCGACCCGAGCGGTGCCGCCCACACGCGGGGAAGACGAACTCGGGTTCGGGTTCGGCGTCGAGACGCTCGTGCGCGACCGGGTCAAGACGTTCGCTGCTGGCGCGCCGCTGACGAGTGTCCACTTGGGCGTGTCGGCGCTGCTGCACTCGCTCGCTCTCGTCGGCATTGCGCCGCTCCGCGCTCAGAGCTTCCATCCTCGGTTGGACACAGCTTACCGGTGGTTCGGGACCGAGCTGGACTGAGCACCTTCCTTTGAACAGCCTCGCCCTCGCCCCCGCCTTTCAGCTCCACCGCATTCCCCTCTCCGTCTTTGTGCTCGGCCGCTCGCTGCCGCAGGTTGCCTACTCCGTCGTGTCCCTTGTGACCTGGTAACAACCCGCTGTGCCTCGCCAATCTCTCATTTTGACTCACTTCTGTCAACCGCAACAGGCACTCGCAGCTCGAGATCCTCACGTGCGGCACAGGCGATGTCTACAAAAACAATCGCATCGTGAAACGCGGCTCAAACAGACGCAACAAGGAAAACCCAAAGGAACGCAAATCCGTCCTCTCATGGCTTCTCACACAAAACAAATTTATCCGCATCCAACTTGCGACCCTCGCCGCAACTGTTGCACTTGAAATGATTCTGTACGCTGATCCGAAAGATCCCGCCAATGCCATTGGCATCACAAGCTCGTCTGTCCTGAGTCGCAACTTGGATCGCGCGGTGCTCGTATTTCCATATGCTCTGTTTCCTGTCTACGACGCGGCTTTGCGATGGATTTGGGCCTTTACTGAGTTGGAAAAGGATACGCTCATTTTTGGGGTGAGCAATTATACATCGCCGCCTCTCTCTAAGGCGTTTGGAAGCTGGAGCGAGAACTAAGACTAAGAATGATGTGGAAATGATGCATTTGTCGTTGGAATGGATGGACGACAAGTGAAGTCCACATTATATATCGCAAAGCGAAACAGCGTCACTGATTTGGACATGCCAGAAAACCAACACCTTAGGGACAATAGAAAAATCTTGAACTCAATATTCTCTCTACCAGGTCGTCCCCGTCCGCCCCATCTACATGCCTTTCGTTTCTATGCTCATGGGCTATGGCAAATTCATGGACGTCGTCAAGGGATTTGCCATCGGTACGGCCGTGGCAGCGGCGCTGAAGCTGCGCCGTGGTGGTGTGGATCTCGAGGACTTTGGTAGCGAGGATGGCCAAGGGGTCAGCGGCGGCGAGCTTGTGGGCGAGTTTTTGTGGCAGTTTGGACAAGGGTGGTTTAGGTGTGTGTTGACCCTATTTTCAAGCACGTATTGTGGGTGGAAAATCTCATTCAGTACTGGGTGCACTCCCATGCCAGGTGGTTCCGCGCTGCCAGCAGAAAGCTGCTCAACATCCAACACCAGGTGCAACAACAGCAGACGCCCGGTGCCTTCCCTTCCATGTCTTCGTCCGCGGGATCGGTGCCGCAGTTCAATGTGGCAGACGCGAACGCGTTTTTGGACGCAACGGCGATTCCGGCACTTGGTCCCCTTGTCGCGGAGGCACGGGATGTCATGATGCGTGTAGCGAATGGAGTCATTGAGATGGGGAACGAAAATCGGGGTTCTGCGGGAGCGTCATCTTCGACGACCAGTGGTGCTGCGAGACGGCGGAGTAGACGGACGGAGGAGATGGAGGTTCAAATGGAGGAAGTGGAGACGATGAGATATCGTTGGGGTGGAAACTAACATTTGTCCATTTGCTTTGTTCGCAGTATGTTCATGCTTTTCTTTGAGTCCGTCCCTCATTTAAAAAAGTAACTGGCCTGTACAAACACAGCTAGAAATGTTGCTTCCCCTTATCCTCGCGTCAACGCACGAGCTTGAAGTTTGAATTTGTTTGAAACGGTCGCAGACAGGACAAGTCCTGAAAAGTTTCTCGCAGGACAAAAAATTTCATCGCGTGTTGTGTGAAACGAAACTGGGAACGTAATTACTTTCCAACGAGCACACCCCGAGTGGCTATCGCATCTTGCATCTGTATCCCCTGGATTAGCCCCTGCATTTATTAGCATCGTTTACCATGCCAGCGGGCAACTGCTTCAAGATCCAACCGTCAACCACGACTCTCACCGACTTTGTGGGCTACAGTATGCTCGTGGATCCAGCTTCGAATATTCTGGACACACCAACGCTGGACTCCTTTCTTCGGGCGCGGTTCGATAATAATACAGGATACATCGGCGGATTTCGGTACGCATGATGGCCCTTGAAGGGGAAACCCGAATAAGAGGATGTTAACGTTTAACACCATGTCAATATCACCCCTCACAGATCCTTCTTTGACTGCCCTACCTGGAATGGCAGCCAGCAACGCTTCCACCTCTCTTTCTATGAAGGCGAACTCATCTTCCTTGCGCAAAACAACCCCACACCCTGCCCCGTTCCGACCAGCGTACCAAATATTCAGCTCTGTCAAAGCACGTGTAATCTCGCCCAGAGCGCCCTCAGTTCCATCTTCACGAATCCGCAGTTCTGCAACCAAAACGCCAGCCCGACAGTCCAGACGAATCGGCAAAGCACTCTGGACTCGTATGGAAGGATTTGCCAGGCGCTCCCCACAACCAGCAACTGCCTGCAAAGCGTCGCACTGGAGCGGAATTCTTGCGGATTCCTAATGCGGCAGGACGCAGTGGCCTACTGTGGCACGGGGGGCCAAGGACAGACCACCAACGATCCCTGCTGTCAGATATTCCTGGGCAACGGCGGCACGGCAGGGATCACCACCATGGGTGCGGGCGCCCCGCTTGGCAATACGAATGGCAACCTGCCCAACACGGGCCTCGGCACGGCCGGAGCGGGGGGCCAGAGCATGACGGGCGTCGCGGGCACCGCGTCCAACACACAACAAATCGCAAACGGTCCCGCAAACTCAGGCAGCGGTAAGACGGCGACCACGATCGCGATTGTCGTGGGCTTCCTGGGTGGACTCACCATCATCATTGGGCTCTATATGTTCATTGCATACCGCAACAAGCGCGTGCAGGCTGGCAAAGACGCGGAGACCGGCGCGAGGTCAGGGAACGCGGCTGCAGCCATTGCTGCGATCAAAAATTCGGGTGGCCCTTTGTATCAGAATAGGAGCGGGAATACGAAGGCGAATGGGGGTGCAGCGACGCTTGCTCGTGGTCGAGCGGACCGCAGTGGGAGTGCGGAACTTATGAATACGAATGCGGCGCCGTTTGCGAATGACGGTTTGGAAGACTTTGACTATGAGCCTGTGGGGGAGGGGAATCTTGATGCGACGCCTAAGAGTGTACGATACAGCTGGATGAAGGAAGGCCTACTTGGGACAATATCGGCTGGAGAAGTTGGTGGAGCTGGTGGCGTGCGGAGCTATTATTCGGAAGCACCGAGCACAAGGCAGAGTATGCAGAATGCGCCCGTGCAGGGCAGGTTCCAGAGCATCTACTCGGATGCAGCAAGATCTAGTGCGATTGGTGGCACGATGGAAAGCTCCAGGCAGAGGGATTTTCAGGAAAAGAAAAGCCAGTACAGCAGCTACGTTTCAGATTACTCTGAGTCGGAGTACAGGCCAGTATCATACGCGTTGCCCAACAATGAGTTGCAGATGCAAGGAAACGATGTCGATGGGGGCGAAGTGAATTTGTCTTACACGGAAAATGAGGACGAGGGCATGTTTAAGGTCAAGGTACTCTTTCAATACGAGAAGGACATGGGTGACGAGCTCTCATTGAAGCCGGGAGAGATTGGTGAGTGGGCCTTTTGCTCATTTGTTCTCGTTCATTCATATCGTCAAACTTGTGTCACGGAAATTTCGCTGATACGGTATTGTTTTCGCAAACACAGTTACTGTTACCAACCTTTTCGATGACGGATGGGCGAACGGGTTCATTGGAAGCCGACGCGGTGCTTTCCCTCTCGCGTGTGTCGTCCCGTTGGGTGAAGAAGGAACACCGAGCGTGGTCAGTGATTCAACGCGGTTATCAGTTCTCAAGCGGAGGAGCAGTCTTGGGTCGAATCAGCTCAACTTCCGATGAATCTCATGGGTAGAGTTGCTTTTCATTCAAAGTTCTGTATTTCCCAGTCATTTTGATGCACATTCGCTTTTTTACTTCCTCTGTTCACTGCTCTCTATCAAGCTGTACAAACAAAGCTTTTCATGTGTGATTTACTCGATTGTGAGATCGCTATGAGTTGTGTGACGGCGTGATTCAGATTCATGGAGGGGAATACCTGAAAGAATCCCCATGGGACAGCACATGCCCCTTCAACACCATCACAATATCAAACAATATCAACACATCTACCCACAGCTTCTTTTGATGTTGAGCCTCAAACTTCCAGTTAACACCAGGAAACAAGCGCGACTTCTCCTTCACATTTGAGTCATAGTTGACATGTTGCGAATCTGCCTGCTCCAGTGACCAGAGATAGCGGCAAACAGTCTCTTGCTCGTAGCTTGGTGACAAGACCGGTTCGCCTTTTTTTCCAAACACAAGACGAGCGAGATCATACCCAGCATTAATCCACTTGGCGGGGCAAGGACGACGGAACTGGGTGTGGAAGTCCGAGAGGCGATAGTAGTCAATAGCATTAGCAGATGCCCAATAAACAAGTGCACCGTCTCCAACAAATTCATCATTAAGATCCAGCACATTCGATCCGTCAAGCTTCACTTTCACTTTTCCAATTTCCACCACTGCGAAGAGTTCACCTGACCGGGTAATGCTCAACCACAAACGTTTCTTGTCAGAGTAGAAGGCCCACATGGTAGTGTCAGCGTGCTGGTGAGATTTCGCAACACCTTCAGTGTCAAAGAGTACAACTAAGATCACGATCAAGAGACTACAAAGAAAAGAATGTCATTAAATCAATTGAACATAAATGGCAAGCACTCTGTATATTACTTTTAATAGAAGGAATATAGTTAGAGTTAAAATCAGAATGGGGAGGGGGAAGTGCTTACCTTGGGATTGTTCTCTTTTTGAAAGAGGTGTGAAAGAAAAGTGTTGATAGTAGACTCAACACAAATGGCAAGCAATCAATACAAAATACAAACCTAAATTCATGAATCCATGCCAAAACGAATCGAAATTTTTAGAAAGATTTTTGTTAGAATACAAATTGGAGGGAGAGGTGAGAATGGCAGACAAACCTGCGGGTTTCCCAACAAATTGTTTTTCAAAAATTCGCACCCAAAACAAAAGTATTTCTAGGCCTTGTTTCCCATGTCAAAGGACACTGTCTTGTAACTCAATTCTGAGCTGTATGGACAATCACAGTCAACAACAAGCTCCTGGTGTTTGAATGAAAACCCTGAACAAGGTTTCCCTTTGTTTTTTCCCTTTTGTCCTCCTGCTGAAGAATCTTGTGGAATTTGGAGGATTTGACATTTCCCACTGTGCAATTATGGTGGTTTACGTGTCATAAAAGTTGCTGATGTGACCAAAGTAAACTTATACCATTACGACGAAAGTTTGAATATAAATACTCCAGACTTTGGCTAAAGTTGTACCATCAGCTATATAACTTAGGGGAAAAAATCTTACCGAAATATCAGAAAATGAAAGAGCAATCAATACCAACAGTTCCAGGAGTCGTAGTTCGACGCCTTTTTGTATGGACTGAATACACTGAAAGTGGAGCCATCTGTGTTGGTTTTGAGGAAGAAAATGAAAGGGGAAAATGACATGTTATCCAGCTTATATGTTTTTGAACGTGCTTCCGTTTCATTGGTAGAATAGGAATTGGGAATCGTCTGGGAGCAAAATTCTACTTCAATTTTGTCCTCAGAAAAATCAGGCACCAAGTCCTCATCAGAACCACCATCATTGTTGAATGGTATATTGGTAGTGAATGTTGTTTTGATGAGTCATGAAGTAGTAGGGTAGGCGTGGGACAACAGTCTGGAAATGATTGCCTCCTGTGAAGCAATATTGACAAGTAATGGCATCACAGCACCAACTTGTTGAACCTATTGTGGGTATAAGGTTGATTGATGAATTCCTTCCAGCATGTAGATGTTATTGTTGATGCCAACAATCTCAGAAACATCACAAACACATGGATCCCACTCCAGCCATTGTGACCAGCAGAACGGACATTTGATACATGTTCAACAAGACAATCCAAGTCCATTTCAGCCAGATCCAGCGTATTGTTCACAAGTTGCGTCGTCTTGATTGATGATTGATTGTGTGACAAGGTTTCGCAATGTTTCTTGAGTCCAATAACGTATATATTTAATAATATAAAGCACTAAGCTTCCCCATTTTGTCGCGGATTGTCCAGGTGCTCGTCACATCTACTTGTGGCGAAACTTTATGGAAGCGTGGACCCAAGATTGTCATGTTCACGTTTATTTTGACAAGGACAAATTGACGCTGGCTGTCCTTGCACCGAGGCATCCAGCGTCAGCTTAGGTGCATGCAACTGCGGAGAAAGGTTGCTAACCTATCTGCAACGACGCGGTCCAGATTCGTGGAGGATACTGGAACCTGAATGCCTGCTCGATCGGGCTTACAAGCCGGACTACACCTTTAGGGGTTGAAGTGAGGTGATACGCTTGTTACGGCGGGACAGGTTATGAAGGAGTTCAATGATAACGTAAATTGTATTGCTGATTATGTCAACAAGGAAAGCATGATTGCAAGTGCAAAAGTCATTGTGAAAATCGCTATACCATATTGTACCACAATCACGGATGCGATCGCGTCGGCAGCTCCCTCCGGATGCCAGAACTGCGTCAAATACACGGTCGTTGATGCCGTCGGCACTGCTGCTTCCAACTGAACAAGGTGATTAGGCTTGCATACATCCGTCCAAATACCAGATAACTCACCATCAAAACAAACCGCATCATCTTGTCACTCTCATCAATCACCCCGCCCATCGCAAGCGCCTGCACACTCACAATCCCAAGCACGGGCATCAGCACAAGCCGACACACCGCGATGCCCCCAATCACGCGCGCGGGCGCAAAATCACGCACGCTCAGTCGTCCCAGCGCTGTGCCTACGTTCAAAATCCCCACGGGCACTGCGGCGCCGCCTAGCAGGGTCATGCTCTTGAAGGTGAAGGCGAGGGGCGACTGCACGGTGGGATCTGGTGTGTAGAAGAGGGAACGCAAGGATGGAATCATTGTGCACGTGAGGCCGAGGATTGTAGACACGGTGCATGGGTTGAAAAGGGTTGTAAGCCAGAAGAGAGTCCGGGCGGAGAGTTGCGGCCGGTACCATTTGCGCGTAGAGTTAATTAGAGCGGAAGGGTCTTGGATGGGGACGCTGTGGGTTTCCTCGTTTTGGGAGGGGCTGCTTGTTATTGGTTCGAGGTCAGAGCCAGCAACTTTGGCGTCCATCACAAAAACTGAGGGTTCCTCCGAGCTGCTGCTCGATGTCGCCTGCAAGAGCTCGATTGTGGACCCCTTTTGCTCCACGTCGCCGATTGCAATAGAATCGGCGGCGGACACCAACGGTTGCCTCAGATGCTTGAAATCCTCCCCAATATACTTGTACCCAATTGTGAAGAAGAAAATATTACTGAAGCAAATAAATGCGGCAACGTATCTGTTTGTTCATGTTCGTCAATCAAATCGAAAACATGGAGATCCAAGGAACATACTCACGCCACACCCTTGGCTGAATCACCGTTGCTGAAGGGCGGCTGGTTTCCTAAGCTGATAACGACGGCGAGAACCATGTCTCCATAGTTTCCCATAGCCGTTGCAACTAGTTGAAAAGGTGTCGTGAGCTTTGATGTCAACGCCGGAAGTCCGGAGGGGGCTGATTACGTTACGTACGGATGGTGCCGTATCGGAAGTCCGAAGGTGGGTTCGTAAGCAGTAGAACAATGTATCCCAGTATACTTCCGGTGGCCAGGATAACAAAAGAGGCCAGAGTCATGATCAGGAAGCTTTTCACATTGTCGCTCGATACACCCTGTAGCACATTTGTGAAGAGAAGCGCCGGATACAGGATATTGATGAGGATCTGTGGATGAAGCCATAGTGAGGCGAGCTTGCAAAGTAACGGGAAACGTACAGTCGATAGGAGCTTGGAGTCCTTGGCAGTCACAGTTCCGGACCGGGCCAGATAGAATCCAACTCCTGCAGATGTACTCCTATATAAGTAGAGGGCCTTCCGGTGGTTCTGAGGATAGCTTACCTAGCACGATGGCTATAGAAAGGAACGGGCTGCAGGCAGCCCAAAAGATTTGCGATGTCAGCCGAATCATATTTTTTTTTGCGTCATCATTCCACTCGTTCTCTTTCCCTTTTTATGTGCGTGTGCGTGAAAATCTTCCGTGATGTCATCCCAATCGAATCCATCGCCTTTGGTACCTCTCTCTTCGCTTTGTGTCGAAACGAGACTTCACGCCATGCCTCCCACAGTTCCCCTCCTGTAGCCAGGCGCACACTTCCTTCACAATGAAACTGCAAAGAGTTGGATCCACCACTGAAGCATAGATTTAACTTTTACAAGTTTCGTTTGTCAGACTTTGAAACGATAGATGATGGTCACCATTTCTGAGCAGCCATGAATGGACCTGTCGTTAACATCCATAATTGAAAGTCAACCAAGAGAAAGAAAGGGGCGTCGCGCGAGATATCGCCCACGGACAAGACGACAAGGAGCACAGTCAAGTG
Organism: Chytriomyces sp. MP71; assembly: GCA_025201725.1. Taxonomy (NCBI): domain Eukaryota; kingdom Fungi; phylum Chytridiomycota; class Chytridiomycetes; order Chytridiales; family Chytriomycetaceae; genus Chytriomyces; species Chytriomyces sp. MP71. The sequence continues at coordinate 31,354 of MU614586.1, forward strand.
TCGTGCGAGTAGATACATAGCAGCAAGCCAAACTATAGCCAAATCTTTGTAAAATACAATCCAGCTGGCAATTACGCTAGCTCTCCTCGAGCACAGTGCTCATCTCATCCAATTTGCGCATGGGAAGACAGAGTGACGTGGCTTTGCCAGCTCCCAGTACTCCCTTTCATAGGAAAAACGCCTTGCCATTAGTCCAGGAGTTATAAGGGTGGCATGAAGGGGAAACAATCTCGATTGCGACAGTATGGTGATGTTATAATTAGACTCTTGGTACCAGTGTGCTAGGAGTCGAGCTCGATTCGTCAATTGTACTATGAAGTGTGACCTTCTCTTCATGCATCGTCGTTCAATGTATATGCATCATAACTTGTCGACACAACAGATGGAGCACGAATTTTATCACGTGAAGCAACGACTTTGGCCCAACAAGAACCCTTCCAGTATGAGACTATTACTTTTACTCGTTTACTTCGTAGTGCACTTTGCTGGCGACTCGAGAGATTGCTATATATATCGTAGCTGATATAAACCTAAACAACTTTAGGGAGGTGAAACGTGGCTAGGATGAGATTTCTGTTTCAGAGTGTCTCACAGAGGCGGACTGGGGCTGGCCATTTGTGTAAAAATTTGGCACTGTAAAATTTGGTGACCTCTTGTGATTGATTTGAAAGGAAAGCAAGATGCGGACGCCCACCCTCCTCGCTGCCGTTGCCGTTGCCTTTGCCCTTGCTGCGCCAGTCGCCCAGCACGATGCGGCGCTACCGACAACAACTGCGTCCGTGGCTGCTTCTGTTACGGCTGCCGAGCCTGGGCCGACGACGGGCGTTGTGACGACGGGTTCTGCGCCTGCGACTGCGACGCTCAGCGAGGGCGCGAAGGAGACGAAGGAGGCCGGGACTCCGGAGATGACCATGACAGGATCGGGAGCAGCCGAGGGTGAGGGTCACCCAACAAACGGGACTGAGACCGGGTCTGCGGCGTCAGAGCATGGGAAGGCCGAGGGAGAGACTGGTGGCGCAGAGGCTGAGACCGAGGCGCTTACTCAAAGGCAGATTGCCATAATTAACCAGAACGGTCTCAACGTGAGTGGCAGACCGCTTTTTGCTTGTTCGACCAAACCCCCCTCCATCTCCACATACCTTGAAAATCACTGCCTGACAAACCCTCAAACTTACAAAAAAACCATCCCTGCCATAAAACAAACTAGGCAATTTACGCAGTCATCTCCCTTGTCGCAGTCATGTTTGGATGCGTCCTTTTCTCTTTCGAAAAGGAAGACTCGTCAGAAGAGTCATGGGGCCTGGGTGAAGACCTGGCTGAAGCCATTCTCCTCGCACACGGTGGCACCCCTGAATACGATGCAGATGGCACCCTCAAAGCCATTAGCGAATCGAAATGGAAGCCGCCTCGGGAGGCTGTCATGTCATCCCTGGCAAGGGACATGGAGGATGACTCCCGTCAGATAGTGAGTATGACGTGCATGAGTCGAGAGTAACTGAGCCGATGAATGAGCGGATAAAGTTCGAGCGAATCGGACGAAAATGTACTGCGACGACGGATTTCACGACGAGCGGGCAATGTCCATTTAATTGGTTGAACTAATCCCAATGATATTGTGTAGGTGAATGAAGCCGAGACGAAAGCCATGAGTCAAATCAACGAGCGGCTGCACCAAAACAACAAAATGGCAGGAAACCGATGAGAGTCACTTAAGGACAGGGTTTCTCCATGTTTTATACCGATTCTTTTTCGCTTTCTTGTTTCGCGGGTTCGTTGTTGTTTGGCCTCGTTTGCTCCATTTTCTCGTACTAGACTTATATGCAAGCTATGTAAAAGTATTCCTCTTCTTCACGTATTTCACTCAACTTATATTGGTTGCGTGTCGAATCTAATGCACCCATCACACTGCCTCTACTAGTTGGCTGGCCTCGGATCACGGGGTCGCCATTGCCATGAACACGGTCAGTTTTTTAATCGCCTGCATCACATACGTGTTGCTACTTCATAGTTCGCCAAGTATAATGGAGGACAGAATGGCACAGTCATGCAACGTCATTGCGTCTCAACCGCTGTTCGCCCTGAACATTTATTTGAGAGCTTGTTACAGCTTCGATGGCCATGGTGACCGCGGGTCCCTAGTTCGTATATGATGCCTTGCGTTCGTTACTGCAACTGTCTTGGTCCCTGGTTGGGGTCTGATTGCAAAGCATTGATTGCCAGAAAACTTATCGGACAATCAAAAGCCCCGCTCCTCCAAATTGGCGTCCAAGACAGAAGCCAGTAATGCCGACGCCCTCTAAGAGATGGTGTACGGTGCACAAACACAAATGTATTGCATGAGGGTTGAGTGCTAAGACGTGTAAGTAACCGTCAGTTAAAAGCATTTATTTCATCAGGGTTACTTCCGCGACCTTCCAATGAAGCAAATGGAGATTTCGAATCAACGTGGCTGCGCCTCGACAATTTCAAATATGCAAAACGTCAGCAAAGAAAAGGCAGCCACGTCCACAGCAACAACAACAGTGTGGATATTCTTTCTGCAATGGAGAAAGACAACGGATTCCTCGCAGCGACCAGCGCCGGAAAGCCGAGCGATGGCAATGCGGCCAAGGACGTGGAGCTGGCTGTCCTGAACTCGGTCGAGGCGGGCAACAACGCCGGATTGATTCCGGAGAAGAGGAGCAACTTTCTGGCCCAGATCTCGATGGGCTGGATGAACAAGCTCTTCTTTGTGGGCAGAAAACACGCTCTCGACTTTGCCGACCTCTGGAGTCTTGATTCAAGGTGAGGTGGTGGTACCCTTCTGAAACTGCACTGCACACCCGTACGCCCCCCATTGATCTGTGACGTTAATATGATGATGCATTCACGCAGATTCGATGCTGAGACCCTCGCCATTGGCCTTGACGATGCCTGGAAGGAGGGGCTGGAAAAGCACAGCCAAATGGCACCGGCAACGGACGGAAAGCCATATGTCCCTGGCACGCTTCTACGAACTGTCGTCTGGGACCGCTCAGCAACGCGTATGTTTGGCTACGGATTGATTCTTCTCTTAGGAAGCATGTGAGTTGGTCGTTGTTGCTTCAAACTTCCGTCGTCTAAATGGTATTTTCCTCAGCTTTCAATTGGTGTCGCCATTGTTTGTCAACTGGATTCTCACTTTGGTTGCTGGTCGAGCATATGACATTCCAGGGGTGGACACTTCTGCGGGACGGGCCGCTGGACTCATTTTGGGTCTCTTTCTTACTCAAGTCTTTCAAACTCTTTGCAACGCACATTACTTCAAATTAGCTTCTGCTGAAGGCATCAAGTTCAGGGCTGCTTTTTCGTCTCTCATTTACCGCAAATCGTTGCGACTATCCGCTGCAGCTCGTGCCGAATTCAACAGTGGAAAGATTATGACCCTCGTTGCTACTGACACTGCTAGAATCGAGATGTTCTACATGTGAGTACAGATCGGAAAATAATAAGTTTTCGTCATCGTGACCATCCTACCTTAGGTACTCTCAAATGGGATGGACAGCTCCCATTACAGTTTTCGCCATTATTGGATTTCTGGTTTATTATATTGGGTAAGTTTCGTTCTTTGCCATTTATCGACGTGAAGTAACCTTGGCAACTCCGCCATTTTGAAAGCTGGGCGGCTTTGATTGGAATCGGAGTCATCTTTGCCACGATGCCGATTCAAATGTATCTCTTCAAAAATTTGTCCGAGATTCGCCGCACAGTCGCGCCCATCACTGACAAGCGTGTCAAGCTCACGAATGAAGTCTTCTCTGGAATCAGGCTCATCAAGTTCTTTGCCTGGGAAACCCCCTTCTTGGAAAAAATTGAAGAAATCCGCCAGTTAGAGATTGCCCAGGTGTTACGTCGTGCCCTCTTCAACGCGTTCGCCATGACTGTTGCCTTTTCCATCCCTGTGCTCGCCTGCGGCTTTGCTTTCATTGCTTATGGTGCAACGCGCTCCACTTTAAATCCTGCTGATGTCTTCCCCGCCCTTACCTGGTTCAACATGCTCCGTTTCCCTCTCATGTTTGTCCCCGCCGTCATTTCTGCCTGGGCCGATTTCAAAGTCGCCATCACGAGAATAGAAGGCCTGCTAATGGCGCCCGAGCTGGAAGAGCAGCCACCAGTGGACGCCACGCTTGAACACGCAGTTACCGTTAAAGCCGGAGAATTCGTCTGGGAAGCCCTGCCACCGACCCCGGAAGCGCCAACAGCCGCTTCAAGAAGAAAATCAACAAAGCGCGGCGCTCCGGCATCTCCTGTCCTGGCCCTCTCCGCCCCGGTCCTGACGGCACCAGTCCGTTCTCATTTGCGCGACATCAACCTGAACGTGGAGAAGGGAAAGCTCGTTGCTATTGTGGGTGCCGTTGGCTCCGGAAAGTCGTCCCTCCTCAACGCCATCATTGGAGAAATGAAACGCGTGAAGGGAAGCGTGAGTTTCTACTCGAATCTGGGATACGCGCCACAAACGGCTTGGATTCAAAATGCGAGTGTGAAGGACAATATTCTGTTTGGCCGTGCCTATGATCGCGACCGCTACCTTCGCGCTATTCGTGACTGTGCTTTGGAGCCGGATTTGAATGCGCTGCCGGACGGTGATCAGACTTCCATCGGAGAACGCGGAATCAACCTTTCTGGTATGTTTTTGTGGTTGTTGTTTGTTGTTCATTAACTTATTTTTTTTCCCCGATTCAGGTGGTCAGAAGCAGCGTGTTAACCTTGCCCGCCTTGTCTACTACAATGCCGATATTGTCTTGATGGACGACCCTCTCTCTGCCGTTGATGCACACGTCGGACGCTACCTTTTTGAAAACTGTATTCTTGGCGCTTTGAAGGACAAGACGCGTATCCTAGTGACCCACCAGCTTCACTTCCTATCCCGCGCGGATCACATTGTGGTGATGCGCGATGGAGAGATTGTGGAGCAGGGTGCATATCAGTCCCTCGTTAACTCCAAGGGCGAGTTTGCCACGCTGATTGAAAACTATGGAACCATGGATGAGAAGGAGGATAAGGTCGAGTTGTCTGCTATTGCGGAAGACGCAAAGAAAGCCACCGAGAAGGCGGCTCTTGACCAGATGGACCAGGACATGAATGACAAGTCCTCGGGCAAGAATATCATGCAAGTGGAGGAGCGCGACACGGGCGCTGTTGGGTTTGACGTCTGGAAGACGTACGCGGAAGCATGTGGAGGTTCCGCCTTTGCCATCGGCTGCTTTTTCTTCCTGGCGTTTTTACAAACTGCCGCGGTGCTCAACAACCTCTGGCTCTCGTGGTGGTCTGACCACCGTTACGATAGCACTCTCTCAACCTCGGGATACATTGGAGTCTACATTGGCCTCGGTGTGGCTCAATGCATCGGAACCTATGCCCTCAACGCGTTCTTTGCCTTCTCCTGCACGCGCGCGGCCACCACGCTCCATGAAGCCGCTGCGAAGCGCGTCATGCGCGCACGTACGCTGTTCTTTGACACAACACCGCTGGGCAGAATTATGAACAGATTCAGCAAGGACCAGGACAACATTGACAACAGTCTGCCTGATGCATTTCGAATGTTCCTTTCAACGTTCGCGAACGCGATTGCTACCTTTGCTCTCATCATTTACGCTACGCCTTGGTTTGCGGCTGTGCTGGTGCCTGTGTTGGGTGTATACTATGGAGTGCAGCAGCTTTACCGATCCACGTCAAGAGAGTTGAAGCGGTTGGATTCCATTTCGCGGTCCCCACTGTAAGTATTCTCCTTCACGCAATTCTCTTTCTCGCAAGAGAGTACACCCCTGATCCCGTGTTCTACAGTTACGCCAACTTCGGAGCAACACTCACGGGCCTGCCTACAATCCGCGCCTACGGAGAGCAAGCTCGCTTTATCCACTCCACAGACAAGGCCATCAACGAAAACAACAGCCCTTACTTCCTCCTTGTTATTGCTCAACGCTGGCTCGGTGTCCGCCTCGAATTCCTCGGATCTCTTCTCGTTCTGGCGGCGGCCGTGTTTGGTGTGGTCGCATATGATTCGATCAGTGTCTCTCTCTTGGGGCTGTCTTTGAGTTACGCATTGCAGGTGACTACCACACTCAGCTGGTGTGTGCGACAGTTTACAGATGTGAGTTTTGCTGGATTGTGCGTGCTGCGTGCCTTGTTTTCTAATGCGATACCCACAGACTGAAGTGGCCATGAACGCTGTCGAACGAGTCAAATACTACGCCAGTGAGGTTGAAACGGAGGCACCCGCTGTCATTGACGGCAACCGTCCGCCCCAGAACTGGCCTGCCAGCGGCCACATCCAGATTGAGAACTTGAAAATGAAGTACGCGCCTGAATTGCCGCTCGTTGTCAAGGGTGTCTCGTTTGAGATTGCCGACAAGCAAAAAATTGGTGTGGTTGGTCGCACGGGGTCTGGAAAGAGTTCATTGATGCAGGCGCTGTATCGTATGGTGGAACCTTGTGCAGGCAGCATTACGATTGACGGGGTTGATATCCTGAAGATTGGGCTGGCTGACCTGCGAAATGGATTGGTGAGCTTGTTTGTGTGGTTACAACAGAGAGATGTCGTGTTGACATCGTTTTTCGCGCAGGCTATTATCCCACAGGACCCTATTCTCTTCACCGGAACGTTCCGTTCCAACTTGGACCCCTTCAATGAGCACACGGACGCTGAATTGTGGGATGCCATTTCCCGATCCGGTCTCAAGAGCAAGGTGTCGGAGACGGAGAAAGGTCTTGAAGGCCCTGTGGACGATGGAGGCGAGAACCTGTCTGTTGGTCAGCGTCAGCTGGTGTGTTTGGCGCGTGCAATGGTCAAGAAGCCCAAGATTTTGATTATGGATGAAGCGTGAGTTATTTGGATGCTGTCTTGCGAAGCATGGCGATAACATGACCCCTCGTTTCATAGGACGGCCAACGTTGATTACGAGACGGATTCGCTAATTCAACGCTCTTTGCGCGAGGACTTTGCCGATGCTACTGTTTTGACGATTGCTCATCGTCTCAACACAATCATTGACTACGATCGTGTGTTAGTGCTTGATGCTGGCCTTATTGCGGAGTATGATTTGCCAAAGAACTTGCTGCACAACCCTGAGTCCCGCTTTTCCAAAATGGTTGCGGAGACTGGTACGAACAATGCCGAGCTTCTCAAGGATGCTGCCAACAAGGCTGCTTGAGGTGTCAAAGTGTCTTTAATTTATCATTACGTTTCATGGCTGACGTGGAGTAAATCGTATCGTTTTTCGCTTGTTCTGGTCAAAATCTAATAATCGCGACTTAAACATCTCCCCCTTTGCACGTATGCGCACTGTGGGACGAACATGCATTAAGATCTACGAACGGATGACTCACTGGCAAGCCTTGCAATATAAGAGAAGTCGGTCAGTGGAATCGGCAATGGAGAGATACACGCGCCCTGTTTGTAGTGATGTCCGTTACATAGATGAGGTTGTGTGAGCCACGTTCTATGCTATGACAGAATACATTGCAGGGGTGGTGTTAATCTGGTTTACTGTATACTCCACTCAGAAAGGCATGTGTGATTCATTGGCGCACATGTTTGGGGACATGGTGTGTATGTGGAAGAAGTTGGTGTCAGGTAGTCAGTTGCATGGGGCGCGGAAGGATGACGCGAATCGTATGATAATCTGTGTGAATGCATCCCTGCCCAAGGGTCCACTACCTGTTCCAAACATTCACGTTCCAAACTGTACGTGGAGCTATGAGCAGTTCCGTTGTCCTCGTCTGCCGAGGCGCACCCATCTCAGACAATCATCCCTATGTTACAGCGTCTTCCTCAATCCTCATCCAATGGCCTGCATCCACATCCATCACTTCCTTTGATTTTACCCTTCCGCCAGGCTTGTCCAGCACAAACATTGCCACGCAGCCATCATTTCCAGAAGCATCAGAAGCGGACATGAAATTGATTTAATCGGTTTCTCTTTTTTCAGTCTCAATATAAATAGGCAGGAAATTCGAGAGAGTCAAGCTGGATTGGAGAAATTCTTCGTAATCTTCCAACTCGAAGTTGGTCGTCACCACGACGCGGAACGGCCAGTCTTCATTAACCACAAAGAAGCCATTCGTATCATAATCGTCTTTGCGCAGAATTGGCTCGAATTGCATCTCTTTACGAAATGTCACTCCCCCGCGTTCCAAAACTGTCTCCGGGAAGAAAGACGGATCGTGATATTTTTCGAACGCAAAAGCGCTATTCAGCATCGTGAAAACAACCGTCTTACCATATTTAAGCCCATTCACGAGCGTTTGTCGAATTTCTTCCTTGGCCTCCTCATGCGTTACAATCTTTTGCACGTCACACTTTACGAGCGTCTTTTTGCAATCGAAAATAAGCGCTTCTCCGCCGTAGGTAAAGTAGACTTCCACACGGCCGGTGGGGTCAATCACGAGTGGCGTGAATTGACCTGCATCATGCACGCAGTCCAAGAGGGCTTGAAGCTGTTGGATGCGGATCCTCATCAGTTTGTGTTCTGAAACGTCAAAGAGTGGGATCGCGGGCTTGGGTGGGTCGGGCTTCTTGGTGGAAAGGTAGATGTTGATTACAGTGCGTCGCCCAGGGTCATTGTCCGTGCCTCCTGAAGGGACCGCCCTTCCGGATCCGAGCTCAATGATTTCTTCAGGCTTGGTTTTGACGTGCCCAGAACACACTCGTGCCGTGTCGTTAGACGCGCTGCTAATTCGCGCGAGTTTGCCATCGCCTTTTTTATCTTTGCCTTTGATTGTCGTTGCCGGTTTCTTGTTCACGGTGGAAGATTTTGAAGGTGTAGGCAACGATGGAAGGTGAATTGGTGCTGTCTTTGCTTGTGCCGAACTGTGCGGAGCCGGAGGAGCCTTACTAGTTGCCTCCACAAGTGGCTTGTCCTTCATTTTCGGTTCTTTCCACCAATCACAAATACCACAATCTATTTCAAAAATAATTCAAAGTTGATCAACCAGCAAGTCGTTTATGAAGTACGAACAGGCAGCATGGGATTGTTACATCGTCCTTGCTAAATCCAACCGCCTCCCAGTCGACCATCCCAACAATCTTGAAGCCCCATGCAGTATATATCTCAATAAGGTGGGGCTGCAATGAGACGACTTCGCATTGCATAAGATCCCAACCCGCGTCTGGATTGGCAGCGTGGTAGCCAATCGCTACCCCGCAAAGGAGCTTGAACAAGTACTTGGCCAATCCGCGCCGATGCAGATCCGGATGGATAGCCAACAAGGACATTCCACAGTGCTTCGGTGATTCTTGTGGAGAAGGGACGACAAGGCGGATGGAGGCCACGAGGCGACCCACCGATTTCGTCTCCTCCAGCACTATCAAGTAGTCTGTTTTCATGACACTCTCAAGGTACTCTGCATGTACTCGGTCGTAAAAGTGCGGCTTCTTGAACCAGTGGGCAGACTCATAAGCCTTGTTGATGAGAGGCACCAGCTGCTTGATGTCCTGTGGTGTGGCGAGACGCGCCAAGATCCCCGCTACTGGTGGAGACCCAGCGGAGGCTATGGAGGAGGCAAGAAGGGAGGAAGCACGTTCAAGCGTCATTTCAAATTGGAGATGCCAGCGACCCCGCTTTTTAACGATTTTCACATTCATTTTCCAAGCGGTTCCGCACTTCGTCATGTGTGCCCCTCCGCAAACTACACGTACAGTGTTTGAGATAAGGGAGGAAGGGCACTAAAAATTTTTATGAAGGAGCATTGGCCAGTAGCAGATGTGAAGACGCCTTGTGTACTGCAATATTCAGGCGTAGTGAGTAAAATGCGAGGTAGGTCACGTCAAAAACTTTATCAACTGCGCGCATGAAAAAAAGTATGAAGGAGCTGGGAGAGCGTGGAAACTGTGGACGCGCTTGGAATCACCACTGCCAGACTGAGTACTCCTGCGATGCAAATCTTGACGAGTTGTGCTATAACCCTTAATCTCTCGGTAGGGTCGATTGTGAACATGTTTTGTACCGTCTTCTTTGCTATTCGTACAGAACAAGAGATTTGCTATACCAAGATCAACAGAGGATTAATAATCGCTTCTGTTCAAGGACCAGCAGTTTGGCCGCTGCCTTGGCGAATAAGAACGAAACTTGATTTGTAGAATTGAGTCAATTCTAATTTGGTGGCGAGCATGATCCTCGTTCCAAGCAGGGGCGCCATTAGTATCACGAGCTCCACCGCTTCCCGTAAAAAGCCCAAACATACTAATAGCACTTCCCGAGACCATTTGCTCAATAACTACAGCCGTGCTGGCCGCAGTCCTTATGAATCCAACACCCACTGATGGACCTTGCGGATGCTGTGCTATGCACCGGCACCGGCGCCACTCGCATTGCCGCAGGAAGCTTGTGAGTTTGAGATGAAGTTGGCGCTGTGGTAGATACGTCCGGCGCACGCTGTTGCGCTGGATGGTGGATTTGCACTGGCTAGTGGAATGGTTTCAGACGATAAGGGCGATGTGAAAACTGTGGGACATTGCAGGCCCTGGTCGCACCACGCATTTATTGATCTAGAAGTGATGCGCCAGGCAGCGACGTCAACATTAAGTTAAACGAGAGGCTGCTCCATGACTCTGAACAGACGGGGCTACAGACTGGAGTATTTATGAGCCTGGACAATTGACGGCAGCAGAATGCTTGTGGGTGCAGAGGTAATCACTTGTGATTTGGTACTGATGTCCAGATTGATTCGCAAACACAGGTTGCTGTTAACTATATGAGTCCGACAAGCCCAGAGATTTATCTGTCTTCTAATTGCCAAGTTCAATCCTGTGCACGCCGACTACGAGAATGGCATTGACAGCAGTGTTGTGTTAATTACCACTGAGCAGTTTCAGAAGTACTTTTGGGTAAAGTATTGTAGCACATGCCGTCGAGTACAGGGTAAGTCAATCAACGAGCCATTTATGATTCATGAATGGAGTCAGATGCAGGTGATATACGATATACAGCTATCGGTCGAACCATGAAAAAAGAGTCTATTAACGTTGCTGATGACAGAATCAAGCGTGCAGAAGAAGTGGACATAGATTACGAAGGATTTAGACACTGACGGCAACATCACAGTACAAATGCTTGAGACTGGACGTCGTGTGATAAAAGATTTCCTGAATCAAGTATTTCAGCAAAACAATGTTCTAAACGACCTAGCAAATGACTAATAAAAAAGTTATTTGAAAGGACGACTCTTGCGGCCTTTCTTGAAGAAACGACTAGACGATCAGCCACGTCTCTGAGGTACTTCAAGAGTCTCTTTTGGATTGCTGGTTGATTTCTTCACATCTCATCAAATAACATTTGGATCATTCCACAACTGTTCTCGCAGTTTCGAAAGACTCTTCTTGTGATTGTATCCATCTTTCTTTTTTGAATACAACACAAGTCTACCCTTCTCCTGAATATCGAATACCTTTCGTTCAGCTTCGAAATATTCTGTTGGTCCAGCAACTTGATTATTTCATAAAATTCATTTGGACCTCAACGTCTTTTGATCGGATTGAATTCCTCGATTCATTGGAAATGGATTTACTCTTCAACTCCATAATGGTTTGTTCCAATTCATTACTTCGTTCCTTCAATGACTGATTAACATTGAATTGAACAGGATTTTGAAGTTGTGATTCTCTGGCTCTGATCCAAAGTAAAGAACACCTGTATTGGAGCCTTGTCAACAACCTTGTAGATATGATTATTGCGTGTATCCTTGTAGACTGTTTCCATTGGAAGGGACTTGGGTTATGTGGAACGGACACTTGTGGATGGAACAACACACTTCATTCTGTTTTGATTATTGGATAAGAAAACAAATATTTGTAAAAGACGTCGAATTAGATGAAAATAGTCAGTATTACGGAAAGAATATTTTAAGTGGCGAAGAAGCTGGTGAGCATTTGAAAAAAATAAAATAAAAATGGCGTGACTCTTTCAAGAAGGATAATGGAGCAGAGCGATTCAGCAATGTTCAGGGAGGACATTGAAACTCAGATGACCGCAACGCGAACGCGAGGTCTTTGAAAAATCCAGCAATATATTTCAAGGTTTCACTCAGCACTGGCTGCTGAAGATGGGCCGCGGCGTAATCCTGGTCACAGGGGTGGACAGCACGGTGATGCCCCTCTTGAACTATCGATTGGTGGATAGACGGACTGTGCAGCTTGCTTGCGGAGCATCTCGATCAAACTGCCTTTTTTCGATTCGGGGACAAAATGAACGCCACATCATCATCGCAGCCTCAAGCCATCATCGTTACAAACGCAATAGGAATCGTCATTGCCGGCATCGGAGTGCCGCTCCTCGTGTGCGTCATCGCGGCCATCTTCAAGCACCGCAGCAAGCTGCCCCCGGCCGTGGCCAAACAGACTCAAGTCATTGACACATCCATCTTGACAATGCTGACCTCGTGCCTGCTCATTGAATGCCTTTTGATAGCTGAGTCCGCAGTCGTCAACGCAGCAACGAGCGATATCCAATTCCATCCTGTTCTTCAAGCTGTTGTTCCGGCTTTGGTATGGCTGTGGCTCTATGTTTGGACTGCGGCGAACGTCCTGCTATCATTGGAGCGTCTCTCCATAATCACAGCAGCCAAATCAGTCAGTACCTCCTTGATCGTGGGGCTGGTAATGGTAACTATGGCCTTCTTTGCGACATTGGCTGCGGGGATCGCAGTCGCTTCTGTGAGTGTTGCAAGCCCCCATCTCTTTTGGTGCTTTTTTAATCAACAATGGTCGTCACAAACAGATAAATGAGGTAGACTGGAGTGGTATCTTTCTCCCGTTTACTGTCCCTATCCTATACGAACGCTCCCAGCAACGCGGCAGGCCCAATCCAATGGTTTTCGAGCCGTTGAAATCGATTTTCCTCGTATCCCTCGCGTATTTCCCGCTCTGCGCCATCTTGGTCGTAAGCGCCTACATTCGAGCTTATTTCGCAATCAAGGCCGCCATGATCAAAGCATCCCGCCCACCCAGCATTGACCCTGCATTTGATGAACGCCATTCAAGCGATGCCTTTGCAATGAGCCCCACCCCGAGCTCAACCACGACACTCTCGCGCAACGCACCATCTACTTCAAGTGCAATGAACTTAGCGGTTCTCCTGCGCTGCTTCATGATGGCCGCGGGTATGATTTTGTTTTACGCGCCGACCGTTTTAGGTGCCATTGCGCATTTGATTATGGGCGACTCCTTCTCAGAGCGCTCTTTCTCGTGGTTGGTTGTTGCTGTGACAGTGCTGCCATCTATGGATGCCGTATGGTCGCCGTTAGTTGTGATGTGGTTGATGCCAGGGTATCGAAGCGAACTTTTGCGCATGTGGCGGGCTTTTAAAAGGAGGTTTTCGTGGCGTTAAATTTCTGGGTGGAACCGATTTTGGATAATTTATTGATAGAAATGTCTGCGCGTGACAAAATATAATGTTAGCATAGAAAGCATCATCCTGTCGAATTCCTTTTCCCTCTGTGGTATTTCTTTTGAGGCTTTTCAGCCATGATGAGCGAATGGGGGCTTTTTCGCCTTTGTGACGTTTTCATCTCAGGACGCCTGATATGAATGCGACCTCGCCCCATAACCTCCCCGTTCCGGCTATCGCAGCCAACTGGACTGGGACTGTATTGGGCGTTCTGGGCGTACCAGCGTGTTCGGTGGTTATGATCGCTGTTCACGGGCATCGGGCTGGTCTGGCACTTGAAGACAAAAGAAGGACTCGCCTCCTGGATAGCTGCATTCTGGTGATGCTGTCAAGTTCGATGCTGATTGGCACGTTGGATGCGTTTGAAAATGGCTCGGCAAACTTTCACAAGCATCCTAGCGGGCTCGCCGGACGAACGGTGGTTTCTTGGTTTTTGTTGTACACCACAGTTGCGGCCAACGTCTTGCTGGCGGTCGAGAGGTTCAACCTTGTACGGACTTCGAGCTCGTCAACGATCAGCATGGTTCTCCTCGTTGTTGGGACAGCAGGCCTGTCCTTTTGCCTTGCGGCTTCGGGGATCATCTCGGCTTTCGTGTGTGCTGTTTGTTTTAATCTCCCTTAAACTACATTGTTCAAATCTTCATTATTACATAGCTGAACCATATGGAATTGAGCTTCCAATATATGCCCTTCATCGTCCCCGTCTGTTACTCATCTCGGAGTCCATGGGGCCAACTCATTCAAGTAAATCCAAGCCAGTCAACAACAATCAAATGGCTCTGCATTGCGGGAATCAGCTACTTCCCAGTAGCCATCCTCACAACACTCACAATCTACGTCAAATCATACTACAAAATCGTGACTGTCGCGCCTGACTCGGATTCCCGAAGCAAAGACAGTTCTATGGAGGAACTTGTGGATGAAATCGACCTGTCATCATCCCCCGTCGTGCTCACCCTATCTCCACGTGCCATCTTCTTGCGTTGTTTCGTCATGGGTGCGGGAGTTGCCCTACTTTATTTGCCCACCGTGCTGAGTATGCTGGCTCAGCTGGGCCTGGGCCCCTCCTTTGATGAACACGGCACTGCGGGGACCGCAATTGGCGTGTGGGGGGCCATTGCGCCTAGCTTAGACGCACTGTGGACGCCCGCGGCGGTACTTTGGTGTCAAACGGGACATCGACAAGCGTTATGGCGAATAGCCCGGAATTTGTTCCACAAAATGTCCCGCTGACATTATGCTTGTGGAAGCCAATACTAATAAAACTCTTTCTTTTATCGTTCATCGTATGCGACAGATTCAAAGATCCGAAATTCTCCTTCTTTGAGCAATGCAAACATGCGCTGTGGTAGCACGCGGCTTGATGGTGTAGGATATGGCACAGATGTGTGGAGAATGAATTCTCGCTTGGACGGGATATTGAGGTAAACGCCCTCTACGACATAGAGGCGACAGGTTAGACGCATAGGTACACGAGGACTCTAGACCGAGGTTTACCATCTGCCAAAAGGTCCACGACAGCCTTTCGCTCCACACCTGCATGCAAATCACACTTGATAGTGCTACCGTCACTGTCCTCTGCGTTCAAATGAGACACAAGGCGATCCACTAATTTCATTTGCATCGGCAGCTTGTATAATAGGCTTTGTGCAAGACCAATCTGATACTCGAGTTGATTTAGGGTGAAGCAAAACTCGCTGAGTGCGACATCGAGGTCCGCGATGGAGTTCCAGTTCATGGAGATAAGCTGTGAAGTGAAAGAAGGAATTTGACGCGAGATGGAAGGAATTTGAGTGGAAAGCGGGTTGGATACAATGGCGTCATATGCGACATAGAAGAGAGTGGGCAGGAGACTGTAGGGGGATTACAGGAGTTAGGCCCATATCACCCAAATGTACAAGTAAAAGTAAGCGCCTAAACTGATACAAGAGCTCCTGGCTCCTTCCCAACTCCTCCAAGAAGAAGAGCACTTTCTCCCCTTCTTTTTCATGATCAAACAATGGCTTCTGCTTCGCAGCAGGTATCCGTCTCGCAGCACCCCAGCACTCCATCCACAAATTCCCCGGGTCCATCATCCGCGCGCTCAACTTTCCGACCCCTTCCTCGACAATCCAATCCCGTGGCGAATGCCATCGCACAAAGTCTTCCAAGCAAGCGTGCGGATTTGCCGCCTTGAAACTTTCCATATCACTCAGCAGCTGGCCCGTTTGCATCCGCGCTCGCAACCGGGACGTGCCGAGACTCAGCAGCACGCGCTCCTGCTCCGCAATCATGTCCTCGGTCATGAGTCCGCTCTCTTGCAGCTCGGGCACCATCATAGGCGCGCCCGTCGCAAGGAGTGTGAAGTCAGTCGCGTAAAGGGCTCCAGCGCAGGCGTCAGGGTCGCGGAGCTCGACGGTGGCATATGAGTCGTCGTCGGCGGTCGGGTTAGTAGGGCCTTGCACGGTGGAGGTTTCGAGGGAGGGGAGTTTGACAAAAGATTCGCTGCGGTTGACGCCGTCCAGGCCTGGACTGTAAATGTCGGCGACGGCTGGCATGGTATATGGTTTCGGGCTCATACTGCCAACTACGATGCCGCTAGAGTCATCGCTACGTACACTTGATCCTGCTCGATATTTAGCTTCAGCGCTCACATTACCACTGCTAACGTTTGCCCGTGTGGTGGCAGAAGCTGCTGAGGCATCATCAAAAGTTCGCCGAGCTATCGGCTTTTTGGGAGTGTGCTTTGGAGGAATGTCATGAAAATCAAGACTGTCGAAGAACATATCCGCGTCTCCAGAGATGCAGTCATTACCGACTCCTCCCATGTTGCTGTTGTCCAAATCTCCGCCAGCAATATTTTGGTCATAATATTCAGTTTCAGAGTCCTCTTCAATAGATGCCGGGTATTGAGAGGCTTTTTGTGGCGTGGCCGTCACAGAAGCACGCTTCATGTCAGCAAAATCCTCCCATGATCTGTCAAGTTCCATGAAGCTACAATTGAAGCGCTAGGTCAAGTGAAAGAAATGCACATACCGGTCACTATTCCAACTCGCCCCATACCTAAACGACGCAGCAGCGTTTACCGAATTGCCAAGAGACCCATCCATTTGCGACTGCCCTTGTTGAGCCACCCCATCCTTCACAGCAATCGGCGCCGAGCCTTCCCCGTCTTCATTACCACCAGTATCCACTCCCATCACACTCAACAACATGGTCCCCAACGTAATGATTCCATCCTCCTTCCCCGGATCCACATACAGACGCGGACCACGCGGATCCCTTTTCACTCTAACTTGCTCAACACCCGCCACCACCGCAGTCTCTCGCGGACCCTTTCCAGCCCCGCGTCGCCGCTGGCAACAATACCCGAGCATGCCTACCTTCTGTACCAGTATCGCATCGCGCAAGTCAACGTCATGCTCCTCCAGCGCTTCCCCATACTCCCATGCGTCGCGCAGCGCGCGCGTGAAGGCAGTCCAGACTTCGCGAGCGATAACGGCTGCAGATTCAGGCGAGTGCGGGGAATACGGGAGGAGCGAGGTGAGGAGGTGGCGCGCGAGGCGCCAGAGAGTTGTGTCTGCGGGTGCCGAGTGCGAAACACGGGCTTTTGATAGGGTGGCGAGGGTACGAAGGTTGGTTGTGGTTCGTTGGGGTGGGTGAAGGATGTGAGGCGGGAGCAGGGGTTGGTGGGGGAAGGAGAAAGTGGGCGTTGTGGGATTTGTGAGGTGAGTTGCGTCGGTGATTGTGCTGGTGGCTGCGGCAGCGAGACGCTTGAAGGAGGACTTGACAAGGCGTTTGCTCATGGAGAGGGCGCTGTTGGTGTGCGCGTGGGACTGATCCATTCCGATGTTTTGGAACATCGAGTCTGGATGAGGACTTAGGGTATGCGGCCCATTGGGAGTGGCATCATCGGAAGTCACGTCTGTAAATTCTTGTTGTAATGTTGAACAAGAAATGACCCATGCATCCAAGACAGCAGACAACGTGGTATACAGGCGACCATGCCTTGCCAGACCCTCCGATCGTAGGTTAGTCACAAGAGTCCAGCTTGTCGCGTCTGTGGCGTCTGGATTTTCGTTGTAAATTTGAGGGGAAGTTTTATGTCCCCTTACCCATCGCCATACGATTCCTAAAATGCACTTCGCATACGTCTGCCCTAAACCACGCGTCCAATTCTAGCCATGCCACAGGATCCAGTGCGGGTCCTACAGGGATCAAAGCATTCCCTTCTCTTCCATCGGCATCATACGAATTCCTCGGTGTACTTTTGGATGTTGATTGCGAGTGCATGCGTGCATCAATGGAGGAGGCAGTAGGAGAATCAGCCTGGGAAGTCTCTAGTAGGAAAATAGGATCGTAATAGTATCCACCAGATCCTTTCCCAGCGAAAGGGATTTGATACGAGTACGTTCCGGTCGCTTGCACGATGGCATGCAGATGCAAATTGAACACACCGGGCGTGCTGGGGTTTCCCGTATATCCGTTCGCAAGACGGTCGAGAAAGAGGTGTTTGAGGCCCACGAGCTCAGCGTGATCTGACGGGATGAAGGGGCTATGAAACATTCGGAAACGAGTTGTGGTTGTTGTTGGTATGAGAGAGTAACGCGCAAGAAGGGTGTCAAGGGCAGGGTTGGACGGTTTGCTTGGATTGGTTAATGGCGGGGGAGGCGTAAATAGGCAAGTCTCAATGCTTGGATGAAGAGGGGTTGGCGACGCGATCATTATTCCGGTAAAGAGTGATCTCCAGGCAGATCCGATGGGAACAAAGACGGGCATCTTATGTTGGAGTTAGTGCCCCAAACATTGCCCAACAGAACCAGGATTTCACACCAGAACACTCGTTGCCCTCAGCGCCACGGAGAGAGCGCCCACCACAGTGCGCTCTGCGTCCCAATCAAAGACAAAGTTGGTTGCGTGCGATACGACGAGGAAGCGGTCGCTGTGTGACAGCCCAGCGAAGGTGGCGAGCCTTCTCAGCGACACGGGTAGCGACGTGTCCGCGGTTGAATGCGAGTGGACATTTGCTTTCACTCCGCGTGTGAGATGACATGTTTTGAGGCTAGTTTTGGGAAGTTGTTTGATCAGACGAGAGGGAGGAACCAGTTACAAGCGCACCCGTCGCCTCCGCGTGTATCAGAAACTGAAGCTACGGCAGAAGAAAACGTAGAGAGCGCGTCTTCGACGGCGCTCGCCAGTCGCTCGAATGCACCGTTTATGGAGTAATCCACAATCTCAAACACCTCCGCTTCAGCCTCCTCCGGGTCAGTCTCAGCCTCAGTCTCAGTCTCAGAGCGTTCAGCTTGAAGCCGGTTGCGGTCCCCGAATTCGGTATCGCTGCCCACCGTTTCCATTTGTTTTTGTGAAGGATATTATTACCTTTCAACTCTATTCCCATCACCGCCCCGTCCTTATCAATCGATTAGTCTCTGAAAATTCACCCCGTGGCCTAACTGTTTTTTCTAAATTTTCTAAAGCTTATGAGTGGGTAACTTCAAGTTGGCAGTGGGCCGAAAATGAAACCTTTGCTCATTTTCGTGAGCTGAACAAACGAACCAATTTTGCGAGTCTGAAACTAGCAGACTTCTTACTCCGCTTGTCCCCTTCTCCCAAGGTTTGAAACAAAGTTCGAAACGGGAAATGGCTCAGGGCAGTTGCTACCCCCAATACGATCCTACCATCACCTACACTCCCTCGGGCGACTTTTTCAGTGATAATAGCACGAACTTTATTACCCAAAGCGGAGCTCCTGTCACTCTAGACGCATGTTTAACGTTGCTTCCAACCAAGTGCTTTCCAATTGAATGGAGTAGTTCACCCCAAACTCCCTATCAAATTGGAAGCGAGGTCAAATATAACGGTCAAAACTGGATAAAGGCATCGACCACTTGGAGAGGCTTCGGAACATGCTCTGTTGCGGCAGACCCGCCAACTGCTCCCATACCGCAACCCAACACCCATTTCTGCTACCCAGTTTACGTGAAGAGCAGTGATCACCAGTACTTTGAAGGCAGCGTCGTTTCGAGCTCTGATGGAACAAATTGGCTTGTGCAGAACAACGCTTGGATTCAAACGGGTTCCTGCAGTTCAAGCAAGACACTTTGCTATCCGATGGACTTTCACCAGACAGCGTGGCCTCTTGGAGCACAAGTAAACGCAAACGGCGAGAACTGGATGCTTTTGACTACTGGCTGGTCCGACCAAGGTCCCTGTGTCGGGAAAGGCACGATTGTGAGCACCAGCACCACCACCTCGTCTGTCACCATCAACACTGCCAACACCAGCACTGTAACCACTAGCACTAGTACTAGCACCAGCAGCACCAGCATCACCACTACCACCTCCAGGATGAGTACCACCAGCACCAGCGCCGGCACGAGCACCAGCAACAGCACTAGCAGTAGTGCCAGTACTATCACTACCACTATCACTACAACTACAACTACAACTGTCACCTCCACTTCTCAGACTACGACAAAATTATCAACAACTTCAATAATGCCAACCCCATCGAAAACTACACCCTCCTGCCCAACAATGGCAATCCGAAAGGACTACCGCGACCTCACAAATGTCGAAAAACAACGCTTTATTCAGGCTGTGCAGAAGCTGCGCAATCAACCCTCCAACTTGAACCCAAAGCAGCGAAGCCTTTATGATGACTTTACATACATTCACACGCAGAACTTGAATCAGGTGCATGGACAACCCATGTTTGCTCCTTGGCACCGCGAGATGCTGCGTCGGTTTGAGGCAACGCTACGTAGTGTCGACAGTAACGTGGCACTTCCTTACTATGATGTGAGATATTCTGGTCTTTATATTTTGTGATCCACTAAACTCAGATTTCAGTGGGGATTCAATGCGCAAGCCCCTTTGAAAGATACAGCCATTTTCGGTGGAAGTTCTACAGCCTTTGGAACCAATGGGGGATGCATACGAGACGGATTTGCGTCCGGATGGACTGACCAAACTGGAAAGTGCGTTCAACGTTCGTACTCGAATTCGATTGTCTTTCCGGACAATTCGCAGCTCGCTGTGTTCGTCATCAACAGTGCCAATTTCTCTGATTTTGAGAAACAGCTCGAGATGCAGCACAACATTGTTCACGGTCAGATTGGAGGGAGCAGTGGTCACATGTCGTATGTGAATCTCTCCCCGAACGATCCCCTGTTTTATATGCACCACGCCAACATAGACAGGCTATGGTATGTGCAGTCATGTTCTGGATTTAAATTTGGATCTAAAACTCATGGTTGTTGTCAGGTACCGCTGGCAAAAAAACCACCCCACTCTCGCAAACACATATGATACCGCCGCGTCTTTGGATGACGCTATGCCGGGATTCGATGGTCTCCCAGTGAGCAGCGCCATGATCAGCGACAATGGGGCCGGAAATGGCATCTGGTGTATCCAGTATCAACCTTATAGTGGCAGTGGAGACGTACTGGCAAGCAAAGGCAATCGGAAACGAGACGATATCTCACTCAACGCCAGCGTAGGATTCAAATTGAATTTGACACCAGTCGGACAGGCTAAGCTGCTCGATATGGCTGTGAGCACGCCCGTTGGAAGGCATAAGTCGCTCCAGAAACGTAAGCCCGTACCGCCTATTCCGGATGAAATGTTTGCCAAGATGGCCACGGATCCAAAAATGATTGAGATGATGCGGACTCGCGTGCGCGAGGCAGAAAGGGTCTTTTATGCAGCTACAGATAAATTGGACAATGACGTGGCTGCGTACTTGGACTCCAACACTGGTGCTGGTCACACGGAGGCCTTGTTTCATGTTACAAAGAACTGGGACTGGGAGACTTTGCAGCAGTAAACCACATTATATTAAGTGTCAAAACAGAAACCTCGTCACTTTAAATAGTTAACTTTTAGTTTTGTTTTTGTTTTTTTTTGTGTAGTATGGGATGTTTCCATTATGACATTGCCCCGAATCAACAGTCGAAGGCAACAGAAAGAAAATGGGGCGAAGAACCAGGTAAACGGAGCGTGCAACAACGTCACCGCTGGGGATTGGAAATTTAAAACAGCCTCTGCTACAATGGATCTAACCTCAAGCATCCTTTGTTGGCCGCTCTCTCATCGTCTGCTACTTTACCCGAGCGACATCTCGCACAAGTGTGACACGTCACCCGCACATTGAAAACTCCGCATGATGAGCCGATGCTAAGGCCAGTGTACCTTTTTGGTGATTCCGAGGAGTGGTTTGCACTGGTAGCGTTACGAGGGTATGTTCTACGACATAGTGTAACAGTTCAGACTCAACTTTGAATAGGTCGGCTTCACTTTTACACAATCACAATTGCTGTCTATTATTCCATTTTGTATATCATAGAGTAGCTTGACAGCATAAATTCTGGGATGCATCAAGTCAATCTAGGAAGAGATATTGACTTTGGGAGCGCTACGTCCGCGCCAACACCCTGCTATTCCTTCTCCCTTTGACTACCCAACAAACTTCAACCCACAATTGCAAACACGCTTCTCGAAATCCTGGCTGAAACGCCAACACTAGCGCAGGCGTGTAAACGATATCCAGTCCAGGTAACAGGTTCATGACCAAGTAAATCCACAAACTCCCATCCGGATACTCTTGCGCAGCGTCGTTCCGTAAGTTGCGCACCACAAGGCAGAACACGACCGCGGTCGTGGGAAGGTAAAGCAGCACGAGGCCGGTAGACATGACAGCGCACCGGACAAACACGATTCGTTCTTGTTTGCGCATTTGTTGGGATGACTGTAGCTGGTATGCCAGGTGGGAGGACGCAGTGGTGCGCGTGTGGGAGTGGAGGCTGAAAGTGTCGCCTGCGATAGACGGGGTGGGGGTCGCGGTAGAAGGGGCTGCCGCGTCGTGGCGGGCTGCTGCAAATGCATATACGCTGGTGCGATAGAGGTGGAAGTAGCTTATTGCGACGCATAGACAGCTGAGGGGTATGTAAAGGAGTCCGAAGAGGAACAGGATGTTAGCAATTTTGGGTGCCCGCTGGGGTAGGGCTAATGGCCAAAAAACCCAGTTTGCGGATGTAGAGATGCAGAAGGAGGCAGTGAGTGTTGCGAGGAAGGGCAAAGGAGACGCCATGATACAGAACACTGTTGTCAACTGGAGCGGTACCGAGTGACATACGAGAGAGAGGCGCTCGAGCGCCAACCTCAAATTGCAAGCAAATAGTAGCAGCACGAGGAAGTAGCCGCCCAAGAGCAAGAACAAGCCGAGCGGAGTTTGAAGCCCGTCACCGGTGATCACGTCCTCGTCCATGGTCCACTGGATGTTAACAAAGGCCATGGTGATCCCATACACACACGTTATTACGAGCATGTGTACCACCGTGGCGTCGATACGAGTGCGGGTGCCTGTCCCCGCGCGGGCCACGGCGACCAGCACGAGCACGATCAGGACCACGCCTGCGCACGAGATTCCAGACACGGCATATGCAGCGAGATTAACGTATTCATCGACGTCAGTAGGTATCGTGCTGTTGGCAGCTGTCCCATCGTTGTCCATTTGCGGCCGGTTCCTGAAGGGCGATTTGCAGAGGAGATGAAGACAGGAGATGCCAAGGCGAGTTCCATCATGGGGTTACTTTCTCGGCTGTTCCTAAATTGGTTCCACTTTTATCCATGCTACTGATATTATTCATGATTATGAATGCATAACAATTAGAGGTAGCATGGCAACACAGCTCTCATCGTCGCTTCACTTGACTATCCTCCGGTACGCAAAACTGACAGTCCTATTCGCCACGCTTGCATCACCCATCCAATCGCTGCCTTTCGTTTTGTTTCCGTTAACAACAAAAGCGCACCTCTGCGTGGTTTACCTTGGTAGGGACCACGATGGCAAACGCCAAGAGGACAAAATAAACGAGCCCGGCAAATTAGTACACTGTCTTGGATGTATTGCTGAGGATGGAGAAGCGAAAAAAACAATTCAATTTCTAAAAGCTTTGCCTGGTTTTTTGGTGGTGGAAATATGGTTGCGAGGGGGCGCAAATGTTTCACCGTGAGAAATAAAGCTGCTGTAACATTCGCCTTACGAATCGCGCAACCCCTCCTTGGTTAGGTCCTAGAGGCGCGTACCCAGCTAAGTAGAAGTAGCCAGGTTAGAGTTTCCAAAACGTGTCGTATAATATGGAGAGGAAAGCAAGCAAATAGCGGAAAGTCAAGTTGGAGATCCGTCACAAGTACTGTTGCTGTTGACGAATGACAATCTTGACTCAACAACATGAATCTATAAGCCCGTGATTCCAAACGTAAATGCTCAACTTTGGATGTGTCCACCCACGGGATCGTTGCAGTTTTACTCTTTGTGTTGAGGAACAACAGATGTAGTTTTGCTTGAAGCCCTCCTGCCTCTGGATCACTCAATAGTACAAAGCTCTTGCCATTCCAATACTGAAGCTTGACAAACGCAGCCACAAATAGCTCATAATGGCATGATGGCCTCGCCGTTCGTGCGCCTGCTTGACGCGAAAAATCGTGTGAGCAATTCAGTCCTGAATCGTGTCAAGTCCATTTTGAATGATGGCGGATACGTCGAAAGTGCCATCAATAGCTTCCTTCCTTTTTATCGCAAGTTTGTTTTTTTTAAAGTTTGAACCTGGGTGATTCTGGTTGGTAGGAGAGAATAGAATTTCTTAGTTTGCACTCCGTTCATTCTGTTTTCTGACATGTCTCGGCAGCGCCATCTTTGAAATTGAAATTCCTATTGATACTTTTTGGCGAGTTTGGGAGGTCAATAGAGATCTTGAATAGCTTTATTTCACACTTGCACCACCAATACGGTCTAAACACAATTCCAAACACCGTTCCACCACTTCTCTTACAGCTGCGTCATCAAGCGCAATCCTGACTTCTCCATCTTCTCGCCCTTCCATTATTTGCTGCACACTTGCCCGAGCTACAGTCTTGAATTCCTCGCGCGAAAGAGCGCCGGAGGCGTAAAGCGGGTTGAGAACGCGTTTGATTTGCTTGAGAGTTACAGGATCTGGAGTAGGGTCATGCCCTGCGCTATCAAGGTGTGACGAATTGTCGTGCTTGGTTGTGACGAGTGTAGCTTTTTTAAAGAACGGTAGAGTCGCGGACTTTTGAAAGGAGGGAGAAACACTGGACTTAATACATGGTTTTGGATGGTTTGGAAGGGACGAGTGTGGGGCATCAGCACTCTTTGTTAGGGTTATTTTCGTTCGAAGTGCGTCTGCCGAGGAAGACCCAGGTGCACCGTTCAAATACTCCTTGGAGTTTGGCCTGATGGCTGACGTATTGTGTGTTGCATAAGAATCTTGTTTTGAGGCAGAGGGTTGCTGACGCATGACAAGAGAAGTTGCTGTCCCAGATAAAGACACGCGTCGTCTATCAAATGTGGACGGTGCCGTCCTCGTTTTTGACACAGCTGAGTCAAACTGAGCCCAGATATCTGCCGTTGGATCCGACCGCCGCAAAGAATCATTGGCATTATCTTGCTCTCTCTGCCTCTTGCGAAGGTAAGATTGTTTGAGACTTGAAACGGATCCAACGTTGTCACCCATGGAAGCCACAACTGCTTCGGGAGGTGCAGGTAGAGACCTGAAGTTTTTCGAACAAGGGAATTTAAGCGAACTCAACAGAAGGAGCATCACTCTCAAGTTTCGCCTCGGTCAGATCTCGCTAATGGAATCTTTTGTTAGTTGCCTCGCTTGCTCCTGAACGTACCCATATTGTCGCGTCCGAAGACTCGAATTGGAATGATACGCCGCAAGATAAGTGCCCAACAGATCCAGCGATTCATCGTCCTCCTCCCATTGTCTCTGCCGATTCAACCGCTGTTGATCTCCGCGCGCTCTGACGCGTTCAATGCGGGCACGCGCTATGTCACGTCGGATGGACGCGAGCGTTGCTTGACGCGTTTGAGGTAAATTATTTTGGGGAGGTACCGGGGCTACTGGAGGACGCAGACCTTGCTTCGCTGAGAGTACGGTTGCATCAATACATGTGCGACAGAGCCATGCGGTGGTAGGGAGAGTTGCGAGACCAACGCATATGAGATGGAAAGCGTTATCGCATATTGCGCAAACAATCAATGTGGGGGCCTGAGCCAAGGAGGAAGAAGAGGGAGCCGAGACTCTATTGCATTCATGGCAGAGAAAGCGGATGTCTTGGGGAGGTTCAGGTTCGGTGATAAGGGTCGCTGATGGTAATAGTCTATGCGTGTTGTTTCCAGTTATGCTTTCCACCGTGATTGTGCGCACCAACGAAACGGAAGCCAGACGTGCGGCGCGTCCATCCGCTTCCAGAGAGACTGGAATGTTTTGGTTCTTCTTGAAAGCGACAACGTGCAGAGATTCGAACGGGAGCCTGTCGAGGGGACAGTCTGACCTGGACTGTGTCCAACGCGTAATGCACTGTGAATATGAGGGATGTTTCAGCATGCCTGTGATGTTGAGGGAGAAAGGACAGTTGAAAGGGGGGTTGGAAATACGTTGAGATGGAACCTGTGGTGACACCTAGCGCCGACCTGGGCCACCTCCTCCACGTCCTCGTCCAGGTTCTGTTGGTCGCTGCTCTGGTCCAGCTGCTCTGGCCTCAAGGCCCCGAGACAGACGGCGCACTCGCCAGCATCACCCATTCTTTTTTATTGTCTCAGAATGGACGCCAGCCAACCAACAACCTCGCACCAGCCCAGCGAATGGGAGACCTTTGTGCTTGAGACGGAGCACGAGCTCAGACTTGAAACGGGACAAAAAGAGGGCGTTGCAATCAAGGTTGTCAGTTGGGACCCCTTGTCTCACCGCCGCGTAACACTCTGCTCTGCAGCTCGCAGCCTCAGGATCCGGGTCAGCCGAAGTCTTTGGGACAGGTCCCGTCACTCCCGCGTCCCTCGTCTACTCCCGCTCACGCCCCGTTTGTCACCAGAACTCGCGCCTGAAGTAGAATACTCGATCCAACCAAATACGAAACTCGCCATCTTCTCATACACCGGTTGTCGCATTCTCGTGCGTGGCTCTCCCCTCGTCAGCTACACGGCTGGCGAAACTCCTATGGCTTCCTACTTGAATGTACACCTCGCTCTCGAAGGCGCTCGACGTGATGCATCTTCTTTCTCAACTTCTACAAATCTCTTGAAGGGTGAGTTCGAGCTCAAGAGATAGTGCTGAGTAGAGGAATGAGTCTTCAAGAGGTTCGAGTGTATACTCCGATGTGATGCGACTTAACAATGCGAGGCGCGAAATCTATGAGGATGTCAGATATTCAATGAATGAACAAACAGGGCCACGAGTTTTGGTAGTGGGCCCCTCAGATGTCGGCAAATCAAGTTTATGCAAGATTTTGCTCAATTATTCAGTCAAACTGGGGCACAAGCAAGTGTATGCGGATATTGATTGTACCGAAGTAGGAGGACTCAGTATGCCTGGCTCTATATCGGCCAGTGTTTTCAGCCGCGTTGTTGATGTGGAAGAAGGAATGGGTGGGACACTCGTGAGCACTGGCACAAGCCCGATAGTGTTTTACTATGGTTATGGCGAGCCACTCGAGAGACCCAAATTATACTCCAAGCTAGTTGACCGGTTAGCCCAGGTGGTTGAAGCGAAAACTCAAAATGACGCAAAAGGTACAAGTGGCTTTTCGCATCCTACTACAATGTCCTCGTCATTCGCTGTAAAAATACAGTTCGCTCCGCGGGTGTCATTGTCAATACTCCAGCCCAATTCTCAGAATCCGCTGGCTACGGCCTGCTCACTCAAGCAGTGACTGCGTTTAACATTTCCATCGTTCTGGTTCTCGGTCATGAACGCCTGTATAGTGATCTCACCCGTCAGTTTCAAGGAAGTAAGGAAGTGACCGTCTTAAAACTTGCCAAGAGCGGCGGTGTAGTGTCCCGCGACAAAGCCTTCCGTCGAGCAGTGGAAGGAGCCAGAGTACGGGAATATTTCTACGGTACCCCGCGGTTTCCTCTGAGTCCATTCTCAAACACGGTCAAGTTTGACGATTTGGCTGTGCGACGCGTGGGAGACAGTTGCGTGTTTGCCGCTTTCTCTCACGAACTACATCTGCCTAAAAACATCCAAACAGACGTAACAGCTCCATCGAGCATCATGCCCATCGGCTACGACCGCAAAGCCGCTGAAACCAAAGTCGTTCGCGTTGACGACGCCAACATTCTCCTCAACAGTGTGCTTGCGCTCACCCACGCGGACCGGCTTGGTGCCCTCCTGGCCCTAAGTGGCGGCGCCACGAGCGCGCCCGCACTCACGTCCGAACAGGAGACGCAGCTTGTGTTGGATAGGAATGTGGCTGGGTTTGTGTATGTCAGTGAGGTGGACGAGCGCAAAGGAAAGGTGACGCTGTTGGCGCCGTATCCGGGCAAACTACCGCAGAAGTATTTGTTGATGGGTGCGCTCAAGTGGGTGGAGACAGTTTGAGAGAAATAAACGGGAATCTCCGCCTCTATCATGCTAACCAGAAAGAAAGAAAATTAAAAATGGTTCATTTTCAGTCCATGCTCTGCTGAACGAAATCTTATGTTATTTCATGGACCACACCGATTGGTTGCGAATAGTGAGATCAGCAGAAACTACATCATTTACGTTCACTGTCAATACTATAATCATAAATAACAATATGGCATCCGCAATCTGGCTCCAAGACCCCTCACCACTTCTTGAAGGAGGATACCGAAATCTATTGATTTTCCAATTCCTCACATTTATTGGAGACATTTTGTTTGGTACATGACACGCAATGCTGGAAAATGAGGGAATTCCTCTTGTTTGCAACTAGGTTTACAATGTTACGATACTAAATAAATAAATATCAAATATAATGTATATACATTATATATCAATTATCCAACCATCAACCTTATCCGTTCTATAGCTGTCTCTATGTTCCTCTGCCAAATTAGAATATCAAGAATGTTAGGGTCAATTTCTTACCAGAGCGATTTCCTTGCATCCCCTGCTGTCGCCCAACTTATACCAACTCCTATCCATACACCATGTTCACAGACACGTACATCACCCATCCAAACACCAATTGCTGAGAGGAGTACAGTACAAGAGGCCAAAAGGCCAGGAGCCCCCCTTTTGTCAGTGTGCGACAGTTGCTGTCCAGAGCATTATCCATGTTCGCTTATTCAGTTAAGGATGGCTACCCTATATTGCAACAAACGTGTTTGAATGCAGTGGTGGGCGGCTACTGAAATCTATTGCACAATTTATCCATAACGGGAATATCTTGGCAGCAAACAAAGAGAATAGGCATCTCCCGGCGGGTTGAGTTTCTGTGCAGGCGAAGTACCACCGCATGGCTATTGCATTTGGAATGCGCGATGAACAACTAGATGGACGCCAGAAGGAGGTTTACGAGAGGGTTGTGCAAATAAGGGAGCAAACGGCAATCTCTTTTATTCAGTAGTCGGTTTATTTTGTTCAACAAAGTTGTCTATTTCTGATGCCAGTCGCTCATCCACCGAAGAAAGCTGAATCATTTGAACGTTGAAGACTTGCTCAAGGCCGAAACACACTGCTGGTATCGCATCCTCAGCAGTCACGCGCACTTTTACCTGGTTCGACTTAGGCTGTCCAGTTTCTTGAGTGGGCTTTAATAAAAGCAATTCGAGTTCCCGCGTTAGCGAAGTGGCTTGCTTATCTGATAACCCACACGGAACAATCGCGTCGTAATACTTCAAATCGACATCGCAGTTGAGAGCAAATCCGTGAGAGGTAATATACCTTGACACTTGAATGCCTTGACTTCCAAGATTATTCTCAATGACGAGCATATGGTATTTTGATGTAAAAGTGAGCCTTACCTAGTGCAGCAACTTTTCGATCGTCTGTCACCCATACTCCAGTATCCTTCGTCTTTTTGGTGTTGACCCCAAGCCTCCCACATGCAACAATCAGTGCGTCTTCAACAGAGCCGACAAATGCGCGAACGGATATGCTGTGTGCATTTTTATTGGGGTTGTTTGCAGTGGCCGAGGGCAATCTTGTTTCGATGGTACGTAGGTCCACGACAGGGTATCCAACGAGCTGCTGGGGACCGTGGAACGTCGTCTGTCCACCTCTAGCCGTCTCAAATAGCTCGAGTCCTGTTTCTGTTGCGACAAGGAGGTTTAGCAAGATATAGGTCACATAGTCTGGGTCTCACGTAAAGCACCCCTCAAACAATCGAGCAAAAGCAAAGCGAGAGACCAACCTAGTTTGATGCGCGCTGCCTCTATGACGAAGGCATCGCCTTTCAGTCTCCGGCCGCCCGTGTACACCGGAGAGTGTTCGAGCATCAAAAGCACGTTCGGGACGGAAGGATCTGCTATCCGCCTCTGCACAAGCTGCTCTTGCAGCCGCACGCCAACTCTGTAAGGCACAAGCCCGCGGAGTCGATGGTATCCAATGACCGTCCTCATCTTGATTTCCTTTCCCTTGATTGAAACATATCTGTTCATATGGGAAAACGAAGTAAAACCAGCGGCACTGGCTTGCAATAGAATATGCGGAATGGACTCGAATCATCGCCCTTGCAATAAAGGGATTAACAACCATACCAGTTGTATTCATAATTGTGCTACATACTTAGGTACGATGTTAAAAGAAACCGTTTTAAAAAAATTTGCCAGAATGTTGACGTTGACTGGGTGGTGACTGTTTCTTTGGAAATAACAAGGCTCCTTGAAGACTAAGAAAACAATGGAAGCAGCCACATCTACATCTGCGTTGGATCACAAGGAATGGATCAGGATTGTAGGTCAAACTGGGGCGATGAGTGTTGCTGTCGTCATCAACCTGCTTGTGGTAGCCTCCAACGCGCTGTCCTTTCAAAGCTAGAAAAGAGCTCTGCCCTCATTTTCTGGATCTGTCTTTTTTGATGTTATGTACGAAATCAACGTCTTAGCCATGTATGTGACGCATCTTTTGCGCAATGACGTCGCTTACAACTCCGGCTGGTGCCACATTCAAGGCTTTATTAGACATAGTTTTGGGCCAGATGAACCTTTTTCTTGTTGCAGGTCTAACATTTATGCGCTATCTTGTGATTGCCCGCAAGTTTCAGCCCTCACAATACTTCGTCTCTGCATTTGTTATCGCAGGGCAACCCTTTATGATGGGTAGTTCCGGGACATACAAGTATTACGACACTAACATGGAGTGCGACCCGGTGTGGCCAAAGCGTGATTCAGTAAGTTTGTTGATCAGCCTTTAACTCGGTTACGCCTACTACGTAATTTATCGTGCAGTAACATGTGCACATAGAGAACTCAGGAAATTTTCAGACTTGAGGTCGGTCACTTTTGCTAAGCACCTTCTTCAAGCAAATGAACAGACAGACGTCGCCATTCCTTCGCGAGATGAAAACATTCAAAAAATCTGCTCATTTAGAGTATTGCACTAGTTGTATCTCTCGGTGTGGGCTGGGCTCCATTCATTTGGATGGGTGGTTACGAATTCCTCAGCCTACACGCGCTTCCAGTTTCATTTTGGATTTTTGCCGACATCTGCTCAGTCAATTATTATCTTCTCAACCCAATCATTGTATTCGTGTA
Source organism: Chytriomyces sp. MP71 (assembly GCA_025201725.1). Taxonomy (NCBI): domain Eukaryota; kingdom Fungi; phylum Chytridiomycota; class Chytridiomycetes; order Chytridiales; family Chytriomycetaceae; genus Chytriomyces; species Chytriomyces sp. MP71. The sequence continues at coordinate 62,263 of MU614586.1, forward strand.
TGATGCGGATATGCCGGGAAATCTTACAAAGCTTTTTATCAGTTTAAGGCGATTTAAATTTCAATCATAGCAATTATCTTTATTATTTTATCACAAATGCTTGAATTTTCATGTCATTTCGTTGAAGTGATTGTTGTCAGAGCAAAAAGGTAGCCATTTTTTTGGAAAACGATGTCAGTTGCAACTTCCGACGAGTTCCAACTCAAACTCGGTGAGAAGCCCATAAAAGCTTCGTTTTTCTGGTTCTACCATCCCATCATTAGTACCAACGCCGATATCATGTCGTTTATCCATTTGGAAAATGCAGTCAACTGTGGCTGCGTCTTCCATGAGCCGATCCCCTTCGACAAAAGACCCAACACCTTGTAGTAGCTGATACTCTTGAAAATATCTCGTGCGATCTTGGTTGGCGGCAGTGTGGCACGTTCGGGCATATAAGGGGCCTGTCAATGATTCGGCATCTTCGTGGTTTCGCATTTTCGTGTACTGGTTTTGGATGGCGCAGTATGCTTTCAGGGTATTAAGGGTCAGTTTCAGAGGTTGAAGCGTGTAGTTCGGTGTTGTGGGTGCTGTTTGGACAGATGGACGCGATGCGCTGATTGGGGGGGGTTGAGGGATCGGTGGTTGAATGTGCTGTGAAAGTTGGGTAAAACGATGATCCTGAGTTGCAGGAATGGCCAGAGTTTCTTCTGTATCCGATGCAGCATTTAGTGTGAATTGCGCTCTATTTAAATGCGGGGGCTGCTGCTGCATACATTGTTGTTGTTGTTGCTGTTTTTGAATATGGATTTGTTGCTTCAATTGATATGAGTGCTGCAAAAAATGTGATTGGTGTCCTCCTTGAAGGTGATTAACCATTTGCTGAGATGCCTGTTGCCCTTTTTGAATGTGAGCGATTTTCGAGTTACACTGCAATGGCAGACTTTGCGGTTGAGACGCTTGTTGATACAAAGCATTTTGCAAAATTTGTTGCTGCTGGATATTCTGCACCTGTTCGTGTATTTGCAGCTGATTCTGCATCGAACTTGGCTCAACCGTGAACGAGTTGGGTTGCCGCTGCCCAACGTTTTTGGGTTTGGGAGAAACGGTCTCCAACAAAGCTGAATCATTCATTGAGGTAAAAGGCGAGTTCGTCGCCGTAAATTGCGTAGGAAAATGATTGGTACAATGAAATCCAGCGGTGTTTGTCGCTAGTTTCTGAGTTCCAATATTTCGTCCTGTTGATGATTGCGTATTCAAAACATTAATTTGCTCTAGTTCCGAAGTTCGATCTACATTAATGATTTTGGCCGACGGACAAGGTAAAGTCTGTCGTGGACTGTATTCGGGCATAGGAAAAGTGGTCCTTTCATCAACTTCAACTCCATATCCCAAAGATACATTATTGCTTTCAGGAAATCGAAATATCATAGCCTGTGCCTCATCGTCTTCAAGTAGAGGTTATTTATTAGGTATTGCAATGTGATGGCTTACTTGAATGGAAAGGTTGTCGACCTTCCGCACGAGAGCTGAGCAAGCTCTTTTGTTTCATTAGGTCTCCTTCTGGCATACTTGGATCTTCACTAGTCGTGTGAGGAAACGCGATTGTCCGTTTCTCAAGAAACATAACTCACAAGCGCGCTGAAACCATTCGCCGAATCCAGTAGGATACTTGGTCACCATCTCTTGAATCCATTTTTCCACTTCATCAGGTTTTGAATTGATGTTCTGCTCCGCGAGCCAATCCACGAACTTTTTTGTGACATCCTGGCGCGTCCTCATTTCTTCAAGGGCTTTCCAGTTTAGACTGTGCCAGATATCAAACGCCTAATTTGATTCACTGTAAATGATAGACACATGTCATGTAAATGAGACTACTTTGTGGATCAAGGCGCGGGGATCCTTGTTCTCGTGTAAGCGCAACATTTGTTTTGCGGGTGCTGATGCTGACATGGACATCGATCCCATTGTGGAACGACTTCCAGGTCCTTCCGATAGAGTCATGAAGTTGTACTCAAAGGGTGAAGTGACGGAGCCCTGTGACCCAGTCAAGCATGGGTTATTCAGCATCAAAACCGAGAGAGACGGCTTGAAATGATTCTATGAGGGGTTTCAAAGTGCCTGTTAGTTCCTTGCGTTTCATCGCTCATTAAGGGAAGGGACAATCAGACAACGATGGTGCCCATGCAACGACTCCGTTCAATCTCAAACGCCCATAGCGAATACTCTCGGTTAGTTTTACACGTCATCATGTACTTGATCGTGCTTTACAAAAGCTGCCATGTTTTCCAGTCCGTGCTGTCGGTGAAAAAAGGCGGTCAAACAAACACCTTTTCAGCTTCAGATTTCAGCAGAGCAATCCAAAGTTCGATACAAAAGTGATACGCGAAGGGAAGAGTCGGCCGGTTGCAAAGTGTTGTTTGTTTTGCGAATTGTCGACAGGATATGCAATGAAACAAACTGACCAGTCGCATGCTGCAACGAAAGTGAAACACCTAGATCCGCTCCTTTGCTTAATTTCAAAGTCCATTTAAGCTCAGCAAATAGTATGTACACAATTGGGAATACAAGTTCGGTTGTGAAAAAAGGAGACAAAGCAAGCTATGAAAGTAAAAGCTGAGAAAAAGAAAAAGACAGAAGATATGATACAAGGTCCTGATCGTTTGGGTTGGTTGAATGAGGATGGGTCCTAACCCAATGACATGACAGCAACGAAGGGTCCAATGAAAAGGAACAAACTACCCACCCACACCAACACTTCCTGAGAACAAGCGATATAGAGTCCAAAAAAAAAGAGATATCAAGAGGCGAAAAGCAAACAAACTCGACAACATCAAACCCTGACGGCTATGACACCCCGTGAGGATTCGGATTCACACGACTCCACCAACCAGCCACGGGTGTCTCATCACGTCTGCAATACTTGCTCGCTTTCGTGGATTTTTTTCTAGCATCCAGCAAATTAAGCCAGATACGCTGTTGCTCAATACTGCCTGGCGTGGCGCAAGCGGCGCACTGAGGCGAACCACGTCACTCGGAGTTTCAAAGGGTGCCTCGCCCGCGAGCATGATATACAAACAACATCCGAGCGACCAAACTTCACAATCCGTACCCCGGTATGGCTTGCCCGAAAGGATTTCAGGTGCGGCATACTGTAAAGTACTTTGATTTCGGCGAAGCTATTAGCGAAGGCTTTCCTGCCCATCCAAACGAAAGTTACCCTAGAAACAAGCCATCGACAACATTTCCTTGCGGATTGAGAAATGTGGCACTTCCAAAATCAATCAACTTCACGTTGAAGTCCCGATCAATCAATATGTTCTCGTCCTTGATGTCACGGTGAATGATATTATTTTCGGCTAGGTACGCGACCGCCGAAACGATTTGTGTAAAGACATGACGCGCCTGTATGACATTTGAGAGTCAGAAAGAATAGAACATATCCAATCAAGCAAAAATCACCTGTTCTTCAGTAAATCGTTGGTAAAACTCGATACATTCAAACAAATCACATGAATTGCGCCGTTCGAGTTGAGTCACACCCGTGGTAGACATATTTCTGGGACTTGACAAACTACCACTCCGGCTGCTGGTGACGAGCGTGTCACAGCTGTCGAGAGTGCTCGCTGTGCTCGCCAGAGATAAGGTTGGGCTCAGAGGCTTCATGGGCTCTCTCATGGACTCTCCTGTAGGTTTCTTTGGAAGCTGGGAAGTAGAAGCAGCTGACTGCGCGCCCCATTCGCCACCATGCAATTCGGTCACAAGATATAGGTAAACTTTATCAGAGAAATAGTCGAGGTACTTAATCACGTTCTGATGGTTCGCCTAAAAGAAGTTCAGCGAAGGAAGGAAGCAAAACTAAGTCACTCACATTTTTCAATATGTACACTTCAGTAGGGACGACGCCAAGAAGGGGATCACGCGCCCATGCTTTTTGCGGGACTTTCTCACGCAGAATGAACTTGACTGCGACTTCAACGGCATCTGCTTTACGCACGGCGATGGTTACAAAGCCAAAACCACCACTCCCAAGGCAGACAGGATTTGGAATATATTTCTCAAGAAATTTGGGATCCATGGTCTGGAAAGGGGGCAACGCGGGTTGAGGGGGTGGGATCGTAGCGAGAGAGCGTTGAGGTTGTTGAGGTGGTTGTTGAACATACGACTGTTGTTGCTGTTGCTGGAGCTGCGGATGCCGCGCAGGTACGTATGGGTTAAATTGAAACTGAGAATGAGGTTGTGTGTGGCTTTGCATTTGTGTTTGTGGCTGATGTGTGTGATTAGACTGCTGTTGGAAATGCATGTTTGTATGCTGATGCGGGTGAGTCGGCTGGTAGTTGCTAAAACCTGACGATGCAGGGGCAGAATTCGCGTAAATAGACGCTTTCGGCATGTTTGGAAGTTCGGACCGGGATGATGATCGACTGTTTGGCAAAACCGGAAGATGACCATAGTTTTGCTGGTTAGAAGGAAAATCGTAGTTGGGAAAAATGGCGATTGGGAGGGAAGGCTGGGACTGCAATGGTGCTGATTTTGGAGGAAGGTCTGTGGATCCTGTCGTTGACAGTTAAAAACCTTAAGTAAAGAAGGTGGTTGGGTTGAAGGTAAAGAAAGAAGATTGTTGGAAAGGGGTATGTTATGCGACACAGGTGAGGGGAAAGCTGCTGCGCGTTTAGTCAAGCCAAGCAATTGTTCGCCTACTTCACAGTCCATAACCATCTCTCCTCTATCCGCTCTTGTAACAACCGCATTCTTATTTAATAGCATATTTCATCCAGAGAGGCATGATATCCGCGGTAAATCGCAGGCGCCCCAAATGTTTTGAGTTGCGTGGTTTACCAAGTGGCGAGTCCAGCCGGAAAGCAGGGGAATGGAATGAGAAGTAACGCACTATCATTTACGCCGACGAGCGACAGTTTCGCGAAGGCGGCGGGTGGCTGGTGCTGGTGCGAAGCGCGGGCGGGCGCGAGACAGTCGCTTTGGTTTCGCTTTGCGGTTGCACGGACGCCCACTTTTTGCTGGATTTGAGAGCTGCGCTGGTCTACGGTTAACGGGAGTTTATGATGTTGGTGGTTCGAGGAGAGGGGTTGCTGGTGCTGTTGTGGGTGCTGGTGGGCGGGACTAGCGAGGAGGGGGTTCGCGTTCGCGTTGTTGTAGTTGTTGTTATTATTGCGGTGGAGCATGATTGTGGATGAAAGGCGAGGTTGTGCTTGGCTGGCGACGGTGGAAGCGACTAGAGGAGCGGACGGCGAAGAAAGACGCGTGTTGGTTCTTGGTGCGCAACGAGACACGAGACGGGAGTCGGACGCACGGAATCCGGAGAAGGAAGCAGATGCTCGCGGCAGACAGTGTGGAGGTTGGATGCACCTTTTTTTTTTTGGCGGACAGATTCGGTGCGCTTTGTTGACGCTTGGTTCAGACTCCGTGGTTGCAGGCACGGTCCAGAGCGATGACTCACACACAGGCATCAACCCTGAAGGAGGTCCACCGATGGTCTCGACCTTCCTCACCAAGCGTCACAGCAGTTCTGTTTCACAAACGCATGCACAGTAACAATCTACCAATACAAAAATATAACCAATCTTAGGGTTAAGTGCAGTTTGTTCTTTAATTTGATATACGACTCTGAAACAGTTGCACATGCGCCAAATTGAAGAAGGCAAAGGCAATACTTTGTCGCAGCTATTAGCTGTTCTGTTGTGCCAACTCTTTTATGGGTATTTGTGTGAAATCGAGGTTTACATTTAGCCAAGCATTGCTTTGTTCACCTTTCTTGAAGGTTGACCCCAAGTCGCTCCGTCCTGCCTCCGCCTTTCCTAAATGGAATCCTACGATGTGTCTCTTCATAAGATAGGACTGACTTCCAAAAACGCACTAGTGGAAGGATTACCCCTAAATTGCAAGACCAGCAAATGCGGATTTGCAAACGCTGTGCGCGAGTTTCTGAGGTACATCCAGTCTCCACTAGCAGCCATACGACATATGTCATTCAATTCAAATAGTTAGGCCACAATCCTCGCACTAATGGATCCAATGGACACACCAAGAACGCACTCGGGTTCGCGATTCGTTTAGTCATCATTACTCATTTGCAAAGAGAAGTGCAACATCTTGTTGGAACATTGTGCGAACATGTATACGCAAAAACTGGGAATGTGCGTCACTATCTTTGTGGTCTATTACAGTGGTGCAGGTTGAGGTGAACCAGGCGCCCCGTGGACATTTTCCTCGGCTGTTGACATTTTGGTCCGAGGACATCTTGCCCCATCACCAAGGTCCTTAGAGTTAGGGTTAAGATTGAGGTTA